>BLKR01002897.1:0-171878 GCA_011170035.1 Teleogryllus occipitalis
GGGAAGGGACTAAGAAACCTCAAAAATTTTTTTATGTTAGAATTATAATGTAAACTCTCATACATCATTTGGTTTAGGGGAACTTTTTATCATCTTATCCGCGGGTACTTTTACGCGAAAGGTACTCAAAGTTTTGATAAATTGTGCATGATTTTATTTCAAAATTTATCTTTAAAGAGCTGATTTCAGTAACGGAAAAATATATATCTTTAATATTTTGTTGTAGGATGACTCCGAAAAAATTTTGAACTTTCGCTACTTCCCAAAAATCAGAGTTTTCAACGAATACGAGACCTGCACCATTCTCTTAAACGTCCTTCACACTGGCCAACAAAAAAATATAAAAAACGATGGAGCCATTTTCTTTTGAAAATGTTGACAATGTCCCAGGGGCTTCATGTAAAATAGACCCCAAATAAAAAAAATCAGTTACAAATTCAAGAGACCGCGAAATCAGCCAGAACGACTAGAAAATATTCATGTGATATCGGATTAGGACCCACAAAATATGGGTTCTGACTACACCACGTGCTAGAGGATTGTTTAAAATATATTTAGCAACTGGATTTATACATTTTTTGTTACCAGGGCTCTGTGAAGAGAATTTTCTGCCAAAAATTCGCAGTTTTTTCGCGCATTATATAACTTCCTCTCTACTCCATAGCGAGAAAGTAAAAAAGTACACAAATGTATTTTTAAAGGTCTCAATCTCTTGCATTTGTGAATACGAGTACTAGAAACGTTTCTTGAAAACCCCAAATTTCTCTGTGAAATTCACCATAAAATTGCATCATGAAATGTTCAAACATTTTATCCTAAACCACACTAAACTTTGGAATTAACATTTTTTTAAAAAACCGATTTCATTCTTTTACGACATACTTAAAGTCATATTTCTATTCTAGTATTAGGAGACCGGAAACTCCCTCAGAGTTGTTTTGGGGCAGGTTCTTTCACATAAATCGAATTCATTTTATATTTGAACTTAAAGATAAAAGATTTATTACGATATGGCCTGCTTATAACAAAACTGCGAGCTTTCCCATGTTCAGAACGTTTTTGGGTCGTTTAAGTTCTGTTAAGTTTTTTAAGAAGATTTTTCTGACGAGGCCTTCCACTGATATCACGAGTGTGTATGTTTTGGAAGCAATTTTCAAATATGTCTTAATTCATAAAATACGTTTTCATATTTCGAATATTTTTCTATTTCTTCCTGTTTGATGTTGTGGAATAGTAGTACTGTAATGTACATTATTACTTCTTCTTTCTTCTTTTTATCTATAAGGAAAATATCTGGGGTATTGTGATCCACAGTACGATCAATTAGAACTGGTCTGTTCCAGAACAAAAGGGTGGAACTTATTTCCAGAACTGGAGCAGGTGTGTACTAATTGAATGGCGGTGTCGATTCATCCAATAAATTATGCTTTATTGCGAATGCTCAGTACACGATTTTCGCAACTTGATTACGCCATACCATGTAAACTGTCTGAGAGGGAAGAGCATGAAGCTGTAATGTGTTCTATAGTTTCTCCTACAGCTCCCCACTTCCTACATTTACCCACGATATCTTCTTTTAAACAATGCTTTCGTTTGTCTTGATAACTGTCTTGAATTTACATTATAAAACCCTCGGTCTCAGGATATATTTGTTTTTTCAAAAGTCACTCCATCGAGGAACATCTGTCTGCATCATCTTGAAACAAGATTTTGAGAGATTATTATTATTATTATTATTATTATTATTATTATTATTATTATTATTATTATTATTATTATTATTATTATTATTATTATTATTATTAAGTAACATAGCCGTAGCAACTTTATAAAGTACGGTCAAGTGAGTCTTTGAAACTAGCTATATAGTTAGGTCGAGTTCAGTTGCTGTCTGGAGGAGAATTATAGCATTTGGATGCTCCGATCGATATTTTTCCGTGGTTTCTCCGGTCAACACGAGGTGAATGTGGGAGTAGTACCCTAACAAACGGGAGACGGAGTGCGCGCAATCTTTCCTTCCCCTTCCTTGTCCTATACTTCCCCTGACTTATACACATTTATACGCACATGCAATACACTACCACATATGCAGGAGGAGCGGTCGGGAGCATAGTGCTTGTCCCGGATAGGGCGGTGCCGAGCTCGTGGGAGATTCCTGGTTGGAGAAAATCCCGCTAACCGAGAGTAGGTTGGCGTCAGATCTAACAATCTAGCGGGACAAGTTAACGCATCTTTCTGATGATAAAGAATGCACTATAGTTAAGGAACTAATGACCTCAGCGGTTGGTGCAACCTTAGCAGTTGACGCGCCCGAAATTACTAAGTAATCAATTAATTAATAAAGTGAGTCGGTCTCCTGACACAGGAGCTTGGGTGATGTGAGTCCAAGAACATAGATAATAAATCTGTGGGTTCGAAACCCGCCTGAGGCATGAATGGTTCACGTGTTCGTGGTGAATGAGGATTTCAAAGTCTCTCGTATCATATGTCCTTTTGAAATCTATTGGCCTGGCAGGAAACTATGTGCGAGATGTGTTTAACCAAGGGACTTGATCCCAACACTTAAACCAATGGTGCATGCACCGAAATGGAGCCAAGGGATAGCATAGGGGATAATGTACAAAGGTGCAGAACAGAGATACGCCCATGTGATGTTGGGGAAGCGTCGAGGTGCTCTTATCTGGGATTTCCTCCAGAGAATTGGTAGCAACCTCGATTGATTGATTGATTTTCTCGTGTTTCCGGGCGCGTCAAATGCTTCGGTCATTAGTACCGTTAGTGTAGTGTATGTTTTTCTCGGGAGATGGCGGTGATCTTCCCCCACTGAATGGCGAGATCCGGCGCCGACCTACCTTCGGCTAGTGGGGTTTCCCCCTAACAAGGACTCTCCCACCAGCGGGGCACCCCCCAGACGGGACAAGCTCTAAGCTCCCGACCGGTCTCCCGAATATGTGGTAGTGTAGTGCATGTTAGTGTAAGTGTGTGTGTAAGGGGAGAGGATAGGACAAGGAAGAGGAAGGACAGATCGCGCGCGGTCCGTGGCCCGTTTGGTAGGGTACTGCTCCGTCATTCGCCTGGTGTTGATCGGAGAAACCACGTAATACTACCGATCAGAGCAGCTGGCCGCTAGAATTCTCCTCCAGACAGAGCAACCACGAGAGGTCCTGGTATTTCTTTTATGCGCCGGTAAATAGTAGCTGGGATAAATCTCGAACGACAATGTACGTGACATTTTGTAGCATCACTAGAATTATTTAATATCCTTTATGTTTGTTATGTATAGAAAAGTGTAGATATTTAATGGTAATATCATATTCTTTTCTTTTTCCTGTCCACTAGATTCCAGGATTGTTAGTTCTAAACATTCAACACTTAATTACTACACCATTTAATGTCCTGCAGAATGTTAGTCCCTGGCATGCTATCACATATTTTGGTTTTATTTTAATTTAATTCTAGAACAATCTTTCCATTTTTTATTCCATACATTAACTTATTACCAGTAAATCCTCTATGCAGATCAGGAATTGGAAACCTTATTTACATATTAATATTGTAATTGAATCTTCATTATCTCATTTTCTTCTCCAAATTCAATCTGTTAGTAATAGTTGGTCGGTAGTGAGACGTGTATCCATCTGCTCCATTCAAAGTATTTTTTAAAGTTATTTTGCAATTTTGAATTTGAAAATTTTAAAAATGACGTTAGTTATCAAATTTTACATTGTGTTGTAAATGAAAATGCAGGAATTTCAACCACAATGAATATATAGGAAGGAAAAAATAATTTCTGCAAGATTAATTGTCACAATTGTGAGGAAAAAAATATCTCCATAGAAACCCTAAAATATTTTATTACATTAATTGTGCAGTTAAAAATCTGCACACATTTCATGAGGATTTTATTATATTTTTGAATGGGGAGTTTCGTATCCTGACAAAAGTCACCGTGCATTCAATTCACGTTTCTTTCTCTGATGTTGAATATTTGTGTCTCATGTTCGCTAGTTTACTTGACAGTTTTACTAATGAGAAATTCGTGGAATGGTATGTGGCACACACAACGCGTTTGTTCTCTAATCGCATTCATACTCTTTCACTGCAACACATTGTGAGCTTTCTTTTTCTGATCTTCAATATTATGTGCTTCACTGTGGGATAAATTTCTGCATATTATATTTGATCTGATGCGATCTACTTTACATGCTGTTTACTCACGTGTTCAGAGTAAACTAAATGGATTTTAATTTTATGTAATAAAGCATATTCCCAAAATCAATATAACATTTATTATTTAGCCTTAGCAGTTAGAAAGCATGTCAAAATGTTAAAAATGTCATTGAATGAACTAAAGCTTTGTTCGTAAAATGCACGTAGCTAAATTATCATTATCTGTTCTTCAGTAAAATGAATCGCGCTGGTGAATAGTCAACTTACTGGCACATAATGGTCTCTTTTAGCCTATTGTAAGATAATTAGCTATTATTTCTAATGTGATAAAAGTGCAACTATTGAACTTTTCCTGTGTTAAAATTTCTATTTATTGCCGCAGTGTAAAGTCAATATTTCATCAAGAACAGCTGATTACAAGTGAGAGCCGAAAGCGAGGGCAGGTGAACTTTAATTCTCTGAGCGTCCTCAATGGCCGCCCTCACTGCCCATCTATGGCTGCCCTCACTGCCCGCCCTCATTGCCTTCTATGGACCTTCTAACTATAGAAGGTTGTGTGAATTATTGTAGGCAGTAGCCACTACGATATAAGCGCGCGGTTAGTGTTTGAAACTAATAAAAAATAACGGAAGATGGATTAAAAATAGCTTTGTTATGACCCGGGGATTAAGTGAACTTTATTGATTAGAAAAAATAACCATTCTCCCCCGCAAATAAAGCTCTACTTACAACCCTTACAGTGTGAATGATCAAAATAAGATTCTTTCCTCGTTCTTCAGTTATTTTTTATCATAACTGATATTTAAAAAGTTATGCCGAGTAAAATTTTAGTAGTATTTTGAAGTATTAGATTATCACTATACATTCTTTTACAACTTCTATCCTTTATAGTAATGGACGAGAAAATATAACACTTTTTAAAATTATAATAAATAAATTAAAGAAAACTGGAGTGGACAATTTGACAATATAATTAACAATTTTTTGTCAAGAAAAAATCTCAATTCTATACAATTCCTTCTTCACACTTACATCGTGAAAATGCAATAAAAGGTTAAAGAAGAGTGACAAACGAAGAAATAAAAACGTAATTAATTATCCAAGATGAAAGGGTGCGCAAATGAGGAATTAATGGAAGAAGAACGACATAATGGAGAAAAAATGTTATTGCCAGTGAGCTCCTGTGATCGTGTAGGAAAGCACTTTCCTCTCCCAGGCGACACAGACTACGGAACTGTAATAACGGCGGCTATTAGCAAATGGATTCAGATCACAAAACATTAGCGATCAGCAAATGAATCAATTGTCCCCTGATTGGTAAGGTAACTCATCTCCATTGGCGACTCTCCTAGCATCCCTCTAGTTTCTTCTCCCCTCACTTCGCTTCACCCAGAGAGAGTTTACCGAGCTCCAACCCGGTCCGGTGCGATGCAGGAGAACCCAAGCAAACCCCTCCGCCCGTTTGTGTAGGGGCGACAGAAATTAATTGACGTTCCTTGCCCCAACTCCCCTCCCCACGGTTTCAGGATTACCCCCAAACGCCGAGATCAAGGGAGGGAAATTGAAAATCCTCGAGGCAGACAAATGATTTCAAAGGGCCACGGCGGATTGGGTACGGCGTGAATAAATGTGTGTGCACGGGAAGATGAATAATTACTAGTGGAGTGTAAACACTAACCGCCAAGTTGAAAATTTAATCAAAGACGGTATCATGCGTGAGCTAAAGTTATTGATTTAAGCAAAGAGAAACACCACACGCGATCCAACTTCGTGTAAACTTCATCTTCTCACCCAATCGGATCGCGAGAAGAGATAAGAGAATGTAGTTCTCCGCGCGGAGCAATATGCTTTCCCGGTGTTGGTACAGGAAATCCGATACAGTACTCTCGGGGAAATATATTATCAGGCGGCATTGTTGAGGCAAACATTTAAGTCAGCTCTGAACAAAAGAGATATCTGACAACCGAAGTAAACTACCCGGAAACATGTTGAATGAAATACATCCAGTGCAGACTTATCCTTTTGAATTTGGAGTATATCGATGCCCAGAAACCCGATACTTCGAAAATCAACGATCAACAATGCGTTTTATTGGGTATCTCCAGAATGAATCGTAGTATGAAATAAATAGGATATATACGTACATGTTTTTAAGCTCTTTATGTCACTTTTTACACAGGTAGAATAACAAAGAAATTTTAAGAAAATGTTTTAGACACTTTTTTATATTTATCTGAGGTATTATGATATTTTTTCAACGTTTTATAAATTAAATGCCATAAAATTCATGATTACAGTAGATAATGTAATGGGGTATATTTTCTTAATGTTATTGCTTGCGTTTACAGGTTAATCATTACTATTATTGTTACGAATGTTACTGATCGGTTTAATAAAATATGGAGGACAACAATATCAATGTTAATTTTTTTATTGAATTACCTGCATTTGGCCAACTAGATCCTTGACAACAAATGTGAACAATTGTTTAATAGATTAAGAAATGAATTTTATAAATTAATCTCACGTCTTATAGTAATTAACGAAAAGAGTGTATAAAGAGGGCATGAATTGTATGAATGGTATGATCAAGAAAACGAGCGACGATAGGAGCAAGTTTTCTTTTGTAGCATGAGTTACGTATCTCATATGTAACGTTCAATATTTTTTCGTTTCCATTCACGAATAATTCACGTTTTAAGAAATTCAAGCACATTTTATCCACCCGAAACATGCATTTCATGACGTAGTATTGCAAATGGATGGTACTGAACATATTGCGGATAAAATATTAGAAGCTGGCCAAGTTATGAAAACAATACTTCACACGAAAAGTAAAGACAGGTATGAGAGAGAATACATGTATAAGTATTGAAAAAAGTCACTTGTGACACAGTTTTACTATGGGGTACTTTTTAGAACTGGTAAACACAACTGACGTTTAAACTTTTTACATTTGTAATGATAAGACCAAATATGTTTCACGAAAAACATTTAATTTATTCACGTTAAGTACTTTATGTTGTTCCATGAGTCAGCTATCTTAACGTTTCCATCCCCAATTTACTTATACTCATTCGTTGTTTATATCCAGTTGTTGTAGGTACGTAATCTGCGATGTACATTTTTTCATCGCAGATTCTTCTTTCGCCATTTCATCTTTCATGGCCGACTGCAAATACCTTGGCTATGTCTGCGTTATAATTTCTTTATTAAACGATTCGGCTTCTTTTCTGAATTCTGATTGGTAGGTGTGTTGTTTCAATTACACTGTTTAATTTTAATTGCACACGTGCTATTAATTCACGACCTTTCAATAGAAAAAGGCATCTTCCACGAAGGCCAGTGTAATGCAAACTCGCATAGGACCGAGTTTGGGAGCGAGTGTGCAGGTTTCCACTTCTCCGTACCTTTGGCAGACTTATTCGCTCAGTTGGCTGACCGCAACGGAATCAGCTGGCACGGATCCCAGCGTCACTCTCTGCTGGATAGCGGTGCGGTGAACGTAGAGCGTGCATGTGTATGGGTGTAGCGGGAAAGGAGTCATTATAGAGACCGCAGACTGGATGTGAACAAGGATTGCGAGCGGTGACTACCAATTGCGGTGGGTTCCCGGAATCGCTTAGATCACGCCACAGCTTTCGGACACTAATTGAGGTAATGGCCTCGCATTTGCCCAGGGTAAATGGGGAATTCGCAATGAAAGCTGCGTTCAGAACGGACGCTGTCCTTGGACATACCCGCGATTGCACGCCTTAGGGACTTTTTTAATTAATTTATTTATTGCCGGTTTAACTACGAGGTCATCAGCGTTATATTTTAAAGTTTACACTTTTTACAAAATTCAACGCTTTTGGGTATCGCTGGTCCACATTTTACAGTTTTAATTTGTATAAAAAGCCAAACGACACAATTTATAGATAGAATGGTTATGTAGACATAGTTTTTTAAATTTGAATTATAAATATGACACCTAAACATATGATACATATATAACTTTTATGTTACAAATTTCTTCAGATGTGATAATGTTTTACATTATTACGATAGATGTGGCTATTAACATTTATACAATACAATGTTGAAAAGTAGTGTTTTTTCCATAAATTTGTTTTATTGAACTTATTTCATGATTAGACTCCTCTTGTTGCATACTTTTAATTGTAATTTAGAAATAAATGTTTAACATATGTGGAATATTCGTTTGTATTTTATCAAAAATATTAGTTTTTTTTCTGCAAAATTCAACAATTTTGTTTCGAAATGCGGGAGAGTCAAGGACTGATTCAAAGTTTCTCCAAGGTATTTTTGCCTTTGTCATCAGAATTTTGGACATTCTTCCATTAAGTGGTGTAAATTTTGTGGAAGGTTGCATTGTTAGGTGGAGGTGGTTTATTTTATAGTGATTGCTTTTTATTCTTGACGTATCCACTGGTACTACCTCAAGACTAAAAATGGTAATAATCGGTTGAATATAAAATCTACTGGAGGTTGCAACCAGCTTCTTAAGGAGCAGAAGGGACTCTCTAGATACCTCTGCAATATGCCTCTGCAAAATGTGTACAGTTCCAAATAAAGCGATATCTTGCACTTCCCAGTCTTTTGGATAACCTGGGATTTAAGCCAAGTTCTTACACAAATTTGGCGAAACAAATTCCAGAACCCCGAAAACGATTGGGACGACTCCTCACATTCGGCTGATCTCGATTTCTAAACTAGTTTATTTTTTTCTAAACTAGAGTATATTTAAGACGTTTCTCTGCCTCTTTAATTATGACATTATTATTATTATTATTATTATTATTATTATTATTATTATTATTATTATTATTATTATTATTATTATTATCAAAAAGCAGAGAAAATAGAATTGCAGTCATTTGAAGGTAGAAATGTGCAATGTGTCAACCTAAAGAAATCCACTTTCCTGATGGTCAAGTGCAAGGAAGAAACCCAACGCAGTGAAGTAATTGCGAAAGGGGAAAAGCGGTGGAACTCCAAACGCCTTGATGAAAAAGGGAATGCAGCAGACTTTTTCAATGAACCGCTCATCCCAGAGCTTAGGAACTGGTTGTCGGAAGTGCGAATCTTGCTCACTACGAATGATACAATTACGAGATTCAAAAACATTTACATATTTTATTCCATTTTGGACATGGTGCGGGATATTGAATGAAACATAGTGTTGTCACGTACGTTTATTACAAATTTACGACTCAGCCATTACAAATCTAGTTCAAATAATAAATAAAAGAGACTAAATAACTAAAACATGGGAAGAATCTTTTATTTAAGTTAATTAAACATATCTTGTTCTTGAATTTCGGAGAGCGGGACCAAATCTTTTTTAAGCATTTGCGTTCACAATTCCTCTTGGAGGGTTTAACTCTCTCAGAAATAAAATGGATATCTGAGTATTAATATAGAATTACTCCAAATGAAGGTATAATTATTTCAATCTAATAGATGACTATCTTCTCAACTGAAATCATAATATCGTGAGTTTAGTCATAAACAAAAATAATCGTGTTCTGAGTAATACAATCTCTTTAAGTTCTGTCGTCTTTTGTTCTTTATAGTTTTGTCTATAGAATTCAGTTACATTGAACACAATACACGAATTTCTTGAAGTTTTTATTCACAATTCTAAATTTGAATACAATATTGCATTATTATTTAATTTTAACTGATAGCACAATCAACAAGTCGAGAAAGAAAGCCGAAAACTTCGTGACTTCTCAGCAGAACACAAGTGTACATGTAGACTCTTTAGGGCTGTTCTCAAGGAATAACTGTCTCTCCATTATAGAAGAAGTGACAAGGGAGTGAAAGCAAGAAACTTGGGAGAAATAAATGACTAGCTCCTCAACGCAGGAAGGGAACTGTTTCCTCCATTTACCTTTTGTGAACTCGAGAAAGGAAGTCTACTCTGAACCGCACCGCTGTAGTGCACGACATTTCGTTTCATTCCTGAGTCAGGCACGCGGAGTAAACTTTTTATCAATAGTTGAACGCGGGCGTGTTTTCCCACGTAAGGTAAGTCTCTTCTTTATTCTTTTACGAAAATCAAAAAAAAAAGCAATTCATATTTCGGTTCTGTTTGAAGCACATTAAGTGTTCACAGGTGAGTGAATAATTTCTAAATGTGTTCATGTATGTTTGACTGCATTCCCTACTTAGCGTACACAACCACGATAATCACTATATTCTTCAGTTAGCTTTATTAAACATTTTGAAATCGTTAATGTTATTGTTTTAATATTTCTTACTCGTTATAATAATTGATTGATAGATCATGTCAGTGCAATTATTGTGAGCTTTTCGGAACTATTACTCAACTGCCAAGTAAAAGGGAATAAATGCCATCAGAAAAAAGTATTGAGAATATAATGGAGGGTAATATTAACCAGTGCGTTTTAGATAAAGTTAGTATAAAACTTTAATTAACTTGATGTCAAGAAAAGATTATACTTCTTCTCTACCATTTTCAACTCTATCACATTCAGGGCGGAGCACATTTTATAGGGCTGGTTTCTCATAACGAGATGACAAAACAGTTGGAGCAGTGATGATGTAATCTCATCTCACCTTATCTCAATAAAAAACCTATAAAAACATTGTAGCGGCTTTTGTATGGTAGTTTTTATGTAGTGGCTTTTGTATGTAGCCTAAACCATAAGTATGATCTTTTTTCAAATTCAAGAAACCCCTGTCGAATGAGAAAAACGGTTAAATCGGAATTTTCGAAAATTTCAAAATTTCAAATGTTTTTCGGTGTCTTCCTACAACTACAAAATTGAAGACAAAGATTGTTCCTTCAAATGAAATTTATTATCCATAAATAGTTCTTTCATAAAGGTCACGTACATTTTTTGAAAATTTTAGTTTTCATGCTATAGTGCGTGCAATATTTGAAATTTTAAAAAGTAATAAAAACAAGATCTTTTCAAAAACTTCTCCAAATTTTTTCTTTTAATTTTTAGTATAGTGCCAAACACACCCTATACGATGATATAAACGCCATATTGCTCTATTCTTTTGTTTTTCCAAAAATTACAAAATTGTATTTTTTTTACTCATCTCTCACGTCGGTAATATTTACATTAGAAGCAATTTCTTCACGTTATTGTATTTATAAGTACATGTGCTTTAAATAATATCAAATAAAGTTTCTCGAAAACTCAACAGTTTTTTGTTAAGCGGGCCAAAAATTCCGCATTTTGAGAAACACTCAAAAGCCATTTTCTCAAAAATGACTCCAAACTAGTTCTTCAATTTTTTTCGACGGATAGTAATAATGACACTGTTTAATATTACAAAAATGATTTTTTTAAATATCTTTCACACCGTTAATATGCACATTTCCAACAATTTGTATACATTATTACATTTGTGACTGGAAGTGCTTCAAATGACTTCAAATAAAGTTTTTCGAAAACTCTTTCGAAGATTCGTTTTTCGAAGATTTCTATGAAAAAGAGCTTCAAAGTTTGTATTTACAGTAACGCTTAGTGCCGTTTTCTTAAAGGCGGCTCAAATTTTTCAATGAAAATTGCTATTTAGAACAAGGTTTTAGTCTTCTTTAATATTTTTAAAATAATATTTCGGTTCTAGTATTTGGAAATTGAAAAGTTGAAAAAAATTCAAAAAAATGTACTTAGGGCGGCAATATATGGCAGCTGGCAAGAAGGAAGGGCAAGACTATACAGTACTAGTTCACACCAGGTAAATTACAAAACTTTAATTCGAGAAAGTCTGTGCCATTCTGTAACATTTGTACATTAGTTCTGTCATACATTAAAACAAATTTCGATGATAAATTTTATGTAGAGAGAGGCATGTTATTCCTCTTTTTAACGGTATTTACTTCAATTTCATCCTCGTTCCTTCATTCTGCAAAACTGTCTTTTCGTTGTAAAGGACACAACTCTCCCACTCAAACTTCTCTCAAATATACTTTCATTACAGCCTCTCATCTTTTAGAATAGCCTTCGCATGTCAGCGACACTCGCAAATTCACTACTGGCTTCGTTGCAAGTTTCCTTTGCGAAAGGAGAGAGGGTATGTGACTTGCAAATTCGCACGAGATCTTGGGTCATGCAAATTCTGCACCCGCAACTTCCCGCCTCGCAAATTTCATGTGTTGTTCCGGTGTTAGGAGAATTTCGTTGCTGTAGGACGCTCTTCCAACTGTACTACGTTTTGCCTCGCTTGTCCTCGGTCTTCGATGTTTGCTCTGACGCCGTTCCAAGCTTCTTATTTCCTGGATACAAACTGCTGCCCGCAAGTAGAGCAAAGTTGTTGAATTGGCCTTCTTTACGTCGAGTCCAAACGAACGAGATTAAATTTCACTCTCTACACTTCGTTATCGTGATTTACTTTTACTCTATTGAACCAATTATCTGTACAACAAAGGAAGGATCTAAACTCCTCTCTCGAGAAGGTAGGAGAAATCCGCCACAAGTAATTACTTGTCGCGACAATCTAGTTTCCGGCAATTGCCTTTCTAAAGAAGAATGTCAAAGTATTCTTAATGCAGTTTGCATTCAATAAGAAGTAATTATTATATTTTGTTTTTCTTTGAAATCAAGCGTTTTATTTGTGGTTCTTAAGATAAAACACGTCCTGATGGATTGAAGGAATTTTACCTAATTTTGCTCCTGAACCAGAATTATAATTCGTGTGCCTTAATCTACAAAATGGGATATTTTGGGAGTTCTGTTACGCTTTTAGGGGATTCTCCCAACCATAAAACGAGTTCTCAGAAATGTGTGATGTTGAATTACAGTATGGAACTATTTTTAATTTTAAAACGGGATTTAAAAAAGGCGGAATATTTGCACGGGTTTAACTAGAAAAGCATATTATAAAACTGAGTTTGTTTAGTTGGCATAAGGATATATATTATTCCATGCTTTTAAAACTGCACCCTATTAAAAGCACAAACTTCAGTATTTGTGTACCGTGTCAAAAAAGTTGCCTGTTTCTAGTACTGATTTAATATTGATTATAGCAAAATTGGTCACCCCTAATGGAGAGTGGACCAGAGAATGTAAAGGCATTACAGGAGGCACGGATTATTGCTGAATTAAATTGCTAGCATGTTTCCTTCTATTTTAATTAATCAAATTAGCTCACACTCCAGTGGAACAATTAAGTCCTTTTGGGAAAATGCCAGGCTCGTTTTAATTTTTGCGACTATTAAGCACACTTTTACTCGCTCAATTTTCAACGTCTCTCCTTCCTTCACTACCTCCTAAGCACAAGGTCTACTAACTGCATAACCTAATTTCCCCTACCGCATTATTCGAAATAGTGGAATTATTTCTATCTCGTTTCTCATATTACTAAACTACTGGTAGTTTTAAATCGCAATTTGCACAACGTATTGTTAAATAAAGCAATTGCATAAAATAACATTTTCTCTACATATTTGTGTTCAGTAACTCAAATAATACAACATTTTAGTAGTAAAAACAACATATAATTTGTGTAGCTTAATTATAATTGCATTTTCACGCGTATGAGTTAATTGTGTTCGATGAATAGAAGGACGTGGCCGAAAAACTTGATAACCCACATTTTGACGAAAAACGAGTTACATGCATTACCGACTTCCTAGCAATGATATCTACAGGTGAGTCTACGAAATTTTATTGTAAGCCAATATAATTCAGACATATCACCTTTGTCGATATTCTACTTGGAGCGGTTTTAACATGGAAAACATTGACATTCCTCTTTTTCAAGGTGGCTCGAGGCAGTATAGAGCGGCTGAGATGAGAGAAAAAGTGATTTTGCGTAGTCGCGTGACGTCTCCGTTGATGTTTGATGACTCTGACGATTGTGTTAATGATACTGACTAAGAATTAGAGGAAGATGAAGACTGTTAAAATGACGTAACGATTGTTTTTTCTCTGACAATTAGGTTAGGATACTGCGGTTATCACATTTTTCCATTTACAACAGGTGATTTTTTCAAATTCTGTTGTAAATTTCTGTAATGTTTGCAAAATAGTTGTTGAATAATATGGGGGTTTACAAGAATCCTTCTAGTGTTCAAATATAGTCAAATTAGCGGTTTCTTTAAATTATGATATATTAATGTGGCTTGTCAAGTTTTTCCATAATCAGATCGTAAAGAAGACAATGATATATTAACTTGTGCTTATGACAGACGGCAGTACAAAACTATCTTAGTTCACAGTAAACAAATATCATACGACATCATAATTGTAACATTAACAGTATCGTATTTGTTTTCAGATAATTTGTCTTCCTCCCACTAAACAAAAAAAATTATAACTTTAGAAAATGAGAAAGATAGTGAAACGGACAGACGGACAAACCGTAGTGTTAGCACCAATGCAAATAGGACGGTGATGGGTATCCTATGCAAGTTACGTATAAGAAAAACAAGAACAAACTTTAGTGTCGAAACTAAGAAGAAAAGGCATATAAGGAAAGTGTTAAGGACCTTCAGAGGTAAGAAAAATGAGAAACCTGATGCATGAATTGAACCTGATTGAAAATGTTCAAGAAAATTATGAGGTAGTAAAAGAAGGACGCAGAAAACAATTTCTTCATCAGGTTTGGAGTATAAAGAACTATTAAACTCAAACTACTTATTTATTGGAAGTGATTCACATTAGTGAAGTAAAAAGGAGATAAGAAAGAGGATCAGAAGTGATTAGAAGTTACCTCAATAAGTATTTTACAGTGAATAATATTTCTTCAAAGAAACTTGTGGTTGTATTGCGTTGGCCAAAATAAGAATTGGTGCAATATTGTCTACTGGATAGTTTAAATCAACTGGTTGCTTCGAAGAGATAGAACACGATTTTCTATTTCCTGGCCACGACATGCTCCTATCTGACGAGTATTTTGGAATGATAGAGAGCTTTATTAGAAAACATGTAAGTTCGATATTTGTTCATGATGAGAGGGTTAACGCTTTTCTTTTGAATTGATTGATTGATTGATTGATTTTTAGTGTTTCCGGGCGCGTCAACTGCTTTGGTCATTAGTCCCGTTAGTGTAGAGCGTGTTTTTCTCGGGAGACGGCGATGATCTTCCCCCGCTGGATGGCGAGATCTGGCGCCGACCTACCGTCGGCTAGTGGGGTTTCCCCCTAACCAGGACTCTCCCACCAGCGGGGCACCGCCCCAGCCGGGACAAACTCTAAGCTTTCAACCGGTCTCCCGGAATATGTGGAAGTGTAGTGCATGTTAGTGTAAGTGTGTGTGTGTGTAAGGGGAGAGGATAGGACAAGGAAGAGGAAGGGAAGATAGCGCGCGGTCCGTGGCCCGTTCGTAATGGTACTGCTCCGGCATTCGCCTGGTGTTGATCGGAGAAACCACGGAAAACTACCGTTCAGAGAAGACGGCCGCTAGAATTCTCCTCCAGGCAGCGACTGAACTCGACCTAGCTAAAAAGCTAGTGTCGAAAATCCTGCTGCCGTCAGGACTGGAACCTAGGACCTCCCGGACAGTGGCGCTGACATCAGTTGATGCACTGAGCTACCGCTCCCGGTTTTCCTTTAGGAAATGATGCAGAGAAAAGCCTCGTATGTCCTTCCGCCTGTTTGTTTGTTCGCTGGTCCTTCGCGATTCCTCCTCCTGCCGTTGCCTTCGTCTCCAATTAAGATCTTTCAGAAATAAATGAGAATTTAACTAGCTGAAGATTAAATATTTCAATGTAGAAAGTGATCACCCTACAATATCAGAGCTCTTTCAGCACCACAATTAATTCGTTTATTGCAGAGGGAAATGTTTATTTCATGCAATTATTTACATAGTAGATTATACTATTTTTTCTAGGGCTTTTACCCAGCCAACAGTGAGGTCCCGATGCAACGCACATTCGACCATACACTAGAGACCAACACGCATGCGGGCTCTGGTGTCAGCAGAACGCGAAAGCCTTCACTACAACACATGCATGAGAGACCAGGGAAAAATAAACGTGCCCAGGGCGGGACTCGAACCCGTGACCCTCCGGACTGAAGCGCAGAGTTGGTACACGCTCTTAGCCAAGTCGGTCATACAGGTTAGCAGATTGAACTAAACGGCCGTAAGCTTTAGAATATTTTGGAAGAATATTTTGGTGCTTATTCACTTTCACGAAACTCTTTAGTTAAACATACTATTGCACTTATAGTATTTTTCACTAAACAGGTCGTAATATTTCATGATAATTAAATATTAATGCAATACACATTGCAGAAAAATATTACTACAAGACTCGTTGCGTTTTATAAATTACTAAACGCTGCCAAGTGAGCTGTACTAAGGAGATACGAGAATGATAATATTTTATTCAGATACTTTCAGTCAGGTATTTAGCAACTGGGGTTCCCCAGCGGTCACCCATCCAACAGTTCTGTCGGCTCGTACTCCCTTAACCTCGCTTACCTGACAAACTCCAGCCAAGCAGAACGGTTACGTAAAGCTGGCTGCAGACCTGGCTGCAGACTTTGGCTACCGACGGTATTTCGACCATTAGTTTAGATTACAACAAATAATTATTTAAAATCAATAACGTACGTTTTCGCGTAACGTAGTTAGCGTTGTAACGTAGTGTTTTACGCTATCGTTAAAACAGCGTAAAACACTATACACAGCGTTGATTTCTCACAGTTCACGCGGGCTCTACAGCCATTCGAGTTGGTCATCGATCGCACATTCGAGTTGGTCATGATTTCCGAAAGGGCGCGCTTAATAAACTATGCTTAGTAAGTGTGATGACGTGAAGCGTAGATTTCACTGAATGATATATATACGAAACAAGAATAGTGTCGCTGACAACATCCTTTGATCATTTACTTACGACTTTGAATTGTCTGATTTCATAAACAAACTAAAACCGTGTTCAGTGAATCTACCACACGAATAATGGTATTTGCTACATTATCGCATATTAAACATGGTTAGTTCATTGTAGGGCCTACTACAAAATTAAGTTAACTGTAGAGCCCACTACAAAAAACAAGAATCGACTGTTATTTTGTGACACGTCATACTTCAAAACAAACATGCGAAAGTCATTCTGAATTGTAGCATTTTATATCTTAACAATTTATCTTGTATGATACAGATAATAAGATGGGGTGTTAAATGGAAATCATGTGAAATGGACCAGTCGTTTGTCAACTGAGAATCATTAGATCACACATAATTAGCGACACGCCATCTCAATACACAGTAGGAGGATTTCTCTAACAAAGCAGTGACGTCCGATTGTCAAATGCCAAGAATTTGCCCGGTGGCTTCACCTGTAACTCTACAATCGGCTTAGTGGACGACCGCTTGTTACGTAACGCGGTGGTTGTTGCTAATCCTCGCCGCTGGCTGCGCCGACGGTCACTGAAGGTCGCGCGCAGAACAGAGCATTGCATTAGTGGACCTTGGAGAGGCGGCATCACAGACGGCCCAATGTGGTGGACAAGCAGGTGATTCAAAATTGCGTTTGGCTCCACGGGGGTTTCATGTTGATCAAACTTATCCTAAAATAATTTTTTTGTTATAATCAAAGAGCGTTTGATGTTGAAAATACGAAGACTTAAAATTCTTATGAAACACTATGTTATGGTTGAATGTATTGGTTACATCAACTTGCTCGCCCTTTCACTAGTTTATGTATTAGTGCATTTCGTGTTTGAACTCGAATTTGAATAATTCTCTCGTTTTGCGCAGTATGTTTTGAAACCTAGAAATAACAACCAATAGTACATGAAACTCAATTCATTACATGGAACTCAATTCAGAACTGAAACGCCGAGACCTTATAATCAGATCTTCAATTTAATAATCATACGATGGCTAACCGTCATGTTTTTCTCTGTGCCTCGCCTTATTTTTTTCAAGTGAGGACAACAAAATAAACCGCATTGTTTCCACGAAAACATTCCCTTCCCTTTTAATTGTTATAGTATAATATCTTATAAGTCCACAAATGTGTTTTCAGCTTGAGTATGTGATGCCTTTGAACCATCAAAATATACTTGAGGTATTCTGTTTTTTTGGTCGTCTAGTACTAGAAACTACATTGAAATGGTGGTGTTGTTCCTGTATTTGTACTATCACTGACATATATATTTGCTTTGTTAGGCGCGGTTTTGGAAACGAGGCGGGTTTGGTTGTTGTCAAAAGGACTGACCCTCGTGGACGGCAAAGCTTTCATCTGCGTAACAATGATTGCGTTTCTGATGAAGGCAGGTTGTAAGTAGTACGACAAAGGAGATCAGCAATGTTCTGATGGGATTGAACCAGTGATTCAACACAGCTGACGGGATTGGCCGACATTAACTCAAAATTCGAATAGGCTGTGCTGAAACGCTGTTTCATTGAGAAACTGTGAAACTCCTTGTACGAGCTTCAGAGGGCGTATGGGCACTGTAATGATGTAACAAATGCAAAAAGTACATCTAAATTGAGTGAATATTTGGTTTTTTGGCGCGAAAACGGCTTTGGTTATTTTTACCGTAAGTATAGTGTGTATTTTAATCACAGATAACGGTGTACTTTTGCCACTGAATGGCGAGATCCGGTTCCAATCTACCCGTCGGCTTGTGAGTTTTCCTCAACAAGGTATCTCCATCCATCGAGGCATTGCCCCAGACGGAACAAGTCGAGGTGCAGTGAGGGTAAGTTTGTGTGTGTGTGTGTGTAAGTAAGCGGTGAGGAAAGGTTAAGGAAGAGGAAGGAAAGATTGCGCGCGTTCCGTGGACCGTTTGTCAAGATACTGCAGGGATGTTGATCGGAGAAACCACAAAAAACTACAAAACAACATCCGGCCGCTAGAATTCTTCTTCCGAGAGTGGCTAACTTCGATCTAGCTCTCTTGTGTCGAAAATCCTGCCGACGTTGGGACTCTGTTCCTAAATCCTCCCGATCAGGTAAGTGTGTGAGCTGCAGTTACATCAGTTGATGTCATGAGCCAACTAGTCGGCTTAACATTTGGAAATTTCATAAGAGTCTTAAGAATTTTAAACAATCAAGGGTTAATGAAAATACAATTATTTACATTACATTTATTAATATCACAAAATATTTAATAAATTACGTTTCATGGGTACTTTCAACCACATCTTTAAATGCATAATACGTAAGACGTGAATAAATACTTGGATAAAGAAAACCAATCAACAAATGAACATTTTTTTATTAAATCTGTAAATTTACAATCTGTTCAAAACAAGAACAATAAGTAAATATTCTGTCAAAATTACAATCTTGCATGGAGAGATCACCCACTGGTGATCTTCCTTGATCATATTTCACACATGCAACAAGCACATGTTGACAAAACATTTGATGTTTGACTTTATTATAATATTAGCAATATTGTAATTTTCAAATCTATTTGGCAAATCCAATGGTTTGAACTTTTTCAGTCTTTTTACTTCTAAACTATTGTCTAATAAGTTTATGGCTAGTACATTATTATGGTTTTCTAGTTTGCGAATATATTTAATGAACAAAATGAACACTTGTTTCACAATCGATAATCTAAGATAAAAATGTGGATGATGAATATCAATAAGTTAGAACCTATGTCTGATCTTTGTGAACTTATTACGGAACATTACAGTGTTTCCAGGATGAATTATTAGACCAGTATGTTCAACGTCACACATAGTGTATCAGATGATCAAAACAGACAATAAGGATCTTAATTTAAGGTAATTTTATTAATCTAATAAATCTTATTAATTCTAATAATCTTATTAATTCTAATAATCTTATTAATTCTAATAAATCTTATTAAAGTGAGGATCTTAATTTCCATTTTTAGCAGAACAGAAAGGTGATTGGAAGTGAACTTGAGCCCCGGCGGAAGGAAAATGAGCCGGCCTCTACGGTGGAAGGCTGTCAACAGGGAGGGGAGTGAGGACAAAGTTGAAGGCGAGGGAATATGTTGGGAGGAAGAAATAGTTTTTTAGAGAAAAAATAAATATATGAATATGAAAAAGACAAAGATTTTGTTAATTTTAATTATGATGTTTCACGTTAATAATTTTTACTTTGTAAGTTTTTACAAAAAAATATCATAGTTTTTGTTTAAAGGTTGCACTCTTGAATCGAGAGATTCGAAGATTATCGTACAATTTTGTAGAGAGTGGACCACGTATGTTGACTATAGCGAATACCTTCGAAACGGTTTGATATCAAAATGCTGTTTACACCACTTTGTGGAAGACATGGGGGAACAAACGAATTTCGTTTCCTAGTTTGCATTATTTTTAATTTTTCAGGCATTGGCATAATTTTGATTTTTAAATAGGAGTGCAAACCTTTGTCATGATTCGAAAGTTCTCTACGAGACAAATGTAATGATGTAAATATAGTTAATAATAGGAAAGAAATTGTATAATAATGAGTGAAACAGTTTCTGCGAATTCCAGAAGGCGAAAAGAGTATGTTCTTCAATTGCGCTCCTTTTTCTAGATAGAAATAAACTTTCGAGTTCTCAATGTAATTATACTTATTTGAATCGCTTTCTCGCATTGATCTACTTACATGTACCCCTGTTTGTGGGTTGAATTCAAGGATAAGAAACTAATACTTTGTTCCCAACTAGTATATCAAGATAATAAAACTGTTTCTATTTCACAACTGAATGCATTTATTGGTCAATCAATTAAGATAATAAGAAGCAAAGAACTTCACACTTTACGTGTATACGCTCGTATGCACTGTAATAGAACGTAAATTCCCTTTTTAACACGTTGAGCGCGAAATACCTTTTCTCAGGTTTGTTTTCCGCGCGAAACAGCATTTTTTTCTTTTATTTAGTGTGCAAAATATTACGAAGCGTGCATCGTGAAATATATGCGAAACATCTTTCACACACGGCATGTTAAAAAGCGTATACGCAGCTTGTGCGCGAGATATTTGCGCACTTGTTACGTAACTTACATCATTCAATTTTTACGTAGTCGCCTCTTTAGGTTTTCCTGATAATTCATCATTCATTTTCTACTGAAACATTTCCGTTCTATTCATCTCCAGTATCATGTCATTAAAATTATAAAAGAAAGGATATGGGTACAGGCAAAACAAAACAATAAGATAATACAGATGGATACAATGAAAAAAAAGTAAAAAATAAGGTAGTAAAGTCACGAAGACCAGAAGAAAGAAGAAAAAATAATTTGAAAAGAAATATCAGAGCAGAAAGAGCGATACAGAGTCAATAACTGTGGTTTATGCCTGCGAGAGAGATAGAGAAAAATATGGTAATAATAAGAACAAAATAATGGAGAAGAATAGGCGAATGTTCATAGATAGACTTAGTTGAGAAATACTTGTAAATAGGGAAATACTTGTAAAAAGTTTCAAAGCTATTTGACTATTATATGATAAAATATGAGGTGAGAAATACTATATTTTTTCGTTAACAATTTCTTCCCAACACGATACATTCTCACACAGATATGCTTCTTCACGTTCTTTCTCCCCCCCTCGTTACTTCCTTTCCCCACAGCACAACCTTCCTTTGAATTCCGATACCCAGTGATAGAAGGCGGGCGCACGGCCTTTGCGGCGCGGGGCGCCCCAGGGGCCGAGGGAGCGGGCGGCGGGGAGGCGGAGTGCGGGGGCGTTGTTTTCCACGTGGAAGCCGCACACCCTCAAAGCCCCGCGCGCGCGCGCGCGGTCGGGCCGAGCGGCCGACGAGGACAGAGGCGGCCGACCACGCCCCAGCACTCCGATGCTCCCCGCCCCGCGCCCGCCATCCTCCGCCACTCCCTGCAACCTCTGCCACCCCCTACCACCCCCGCCATTCTCGCCACACACGTAACGCTCTGTGGATGGCATTCGAGAACAAGTAGCACAGGACGCGTCCTGGATTTTTGAGGGCTGTTGGTGTTATAAGGAGAATCGGATACGCGATGAAGTAGTACGAGTAAATGCTCGTGTGTTACAAGAGACTCGTCACGATTCCCGTACTCAGTTTAGCATCACATTCTGCGCACATTTTCGTGCCTCACATTCCTATACTCATTCCACACCATACAAACACTCCGTCCACTCACGTCCATCCATATAATTTCTCATTTTGGCTCGCTCGCTCATCCCGCCACCCACACTCTCTCAGCCCAGCTCAGCACACTCTCTCAGCTCGGCCCACACACTCTCTCAGCTCAGCATACACACATTCTCTCAGCTCAGCACACACACACATTCTCTCAGCTCAGCACACACACACATTCTCTCAGCTCAGTACACACACACACACATTCTCTCAGCTCAGCACACACACACACATTCTCTCAGCTCAGCACACACACACATTCTCTCAGCTCAGCACACACACACATTCTCTCAGCTCAGTACACACACACATTCTCTCAGCTCAGCACACACACACACACACACACTCTCAGCTCAGCACACACACACACACTCTCAGCTCAGCACACACACTCTCTCAGCTCAGCACACACACTCTCTCAGCTCAGCACACACACTCTCTCAGCTCAGCACACACTCACTCAGCTCAGCACACACTCTCAGTTCAGCACACACTCTCTCATCCACATACATTTTCTCTCATCCCCCATTCACTCTCTCAGCCCTGCGCACACTCTCTCAGCCCTATATACATTCTCTGAGGTCCGCACGCACTCTCATAACGCCTCAACTCTTTCGAAATTCCCCTAACTCTCCTATTCCGCCTCGAAGTCTCTCATTCCTCATCGAACTCTCTCATCCTACCCCGAACGTCATCATATCGCCCCGCACTCTCTCGTACTACCTTGTACTCTCTCATACCTCCCACCACAATTCATCATTGCAACCTAAGCACTATCTCTTCTCGTCTCATCTCGCTCCGTGCTAAACACGCCACGCCCACTTTATTTGAAGCAAAACCTCTTTTATTTCTTTCAAGCCTCCTATATTTCTCATACTCGCGCTCGTACGTGCTACACACCCTCGTATTCGCACTTACTTTCTTCTCCAAAGTTAATTTCTTTCTTCTTCAGTCTGTTGGTATTCTTTCCCCTGCCAACCCACCGCTTGCACAGTCCCTGACTCGCCTGGCTACTCTCACATCCCGGCCGGCCTTCGGCGTCGGGTCGGTTGCTTTGATATCCCCCCCAGATGTCGCACTCCGCGCTGCCTGCTCCCCGCTCTCCCACCCGCCCCCGCGGCCACGCCCACCGCCCGGCCGCCTTCAAAGCGCCCGCCGCCCGCTTTACTTTGAAATTATTGTTTACGCGCACATCGCTTCGGCGGATTAAAGGGATAAACGAAAAGTCCATTTGCGTACATTTCCTGCGAATGATGAAGTGCCTTCCTCAGTCCGGATTTCGACCTCGTTAAATATTCACGGGTAAGAACTCCGGCGGATCTTATATTCCGTGTTTATAATGTATACGTTTCTAAATACTACGTACCAGATACGCCGAGCGCGCCGATAAATTACGCAACAAAATACTAGGGAATTTTCCTTCTATTGGCCGGGCTTCAGAACCCGTTTGCCTTCCAGAACGTCGTACTTTGCTTTTTTTTTATTTTGCAGCATCTCTGCTGCCAACTTGCTGAAACAGAACTCAGCAGGCTGCCGGAAACTAAATGAAATTGCGTTGACCTCGAGGGAGGTCGAGATTTCTGAGAGTACGCAATATGCACACATTCTTTTTCACGCGCTGTGCGGTCTCGGCTTGAAGTTGTTCGCTTTGCAGTCACTTTTGCCGGCAAAGAAGATAATGGTCTTCTAGACCGGATCCGCATAGCGCGCGCGCTCTGAAATTCATTTACATGCAAAAAAAATGAGAAAGAGGAAGCTAACATCTCAATTTCGTAAGCATCTCTGGCTCCTGTAAGTGTTTTCACTCAAAGCTGAGAGATATTAAAAATTTCCGAGCGTTTCAGCGTAATGGAGAAATTGCATGTTTTCCGCAGATTTCGTCTTTATGATTCCAACAACACCGTCGGAAATTTGAGGTTATGTTTATCCCGTTCTTGAAAGGGAGCGGCCTGTCGCCTCGCAGTGCCTGTCGCCTGTCGTCAGGACGCGTTGGTTGCTTGGCGGCTGTCGCCAACGCCGACTCTTTCCAACGACTGCAATTTTCCAGAAATACTCTTCATAGAAACTTCCGGAACGCCTCTCCACAGCTCCACCGCGATGGGGGGACATGGGTGGCTGAAAAAACGCGTTATTCGAGCCGAAACTGAATATGAAGAGCAAGGAAAGTTTTTCGCAGCGTCCATTCCGAGGATTGTCGAAAACGCGAAGTTTTGCACACTGCCCGTTCCAAACGTTTTTATAAAACCAGAAGGGAAAGAAAATATTTAAAAGTTTTTTCAGGTAAGCAGAAGTTTTTATCGTTAACTACTAAATTCTTCTCGGAAATGAAGAAAGAAATAATTTTTATCAGGGGAATATTATGTTTAACGAAATTTTAACATTTACTTAATTCGACTTACTCGAGTCAAGAGCTAATAGAGAGAAGTATTATACATGTTCTAGAAATAATGTTCACCAGGTAAAAAGAGGAAAAAAATATTCTCATAAATATCATACGTTATAAGCATTTAAAACGTTGTGGAGTATGAATTATAAAATGTTAAATCATGAAAGAAAGAAGCACAAAAAAATGACAACGATATGGTAAGGAAATTAAATAGGTCTTTCCATTCGTTCCTCACTCTCTATGTTAAAGAAATCCAATTTTCGTTTTGTTTTTTGCTCTCCATTGATATTTTTAACACAATGGAATATCTATAAAGAAATACCTTCTCATATGACCCACTATAATAATCAAACGTACTTCTTATGAATTTTTGCGACACGCTGTTTTGGTCCTTTGGCATTATTACCGTTGTTTCTGCAGTTTTTCTGACTGGGTGGTCCTAGGTTTCGAAACCGGACCGTGGCGGACTTTCCGAGATGGATCGAGTACCAACCGCGTGCGATCTTACCTTCCTCATTCTTGTCCCTTCCTTCCCCCTTACAAATCGCTGACATATACTACGCTACCACGCGTACCGGAAGACCAGTTGGGAGGTAAGATCTTGATCTGGCTGTCTCGGCGCTTCAGCGGGTAGATTTATTGATTAGTGATTCCGGGCGCACCAAATGCTAAGGCCATTAGTTACATATGTGTAGTGCATTTTTCCCCTCGGGAAGTGGTGATGGAGGTGGTGATCTTCCCCCACTGGATGACGAGATTCGGCGCCGACCTACCGTCGGCCAGCGGGGTTATACCCAACCCGATATCTTTCATCCGCGAGACACCGCCGTAGCCGGGACAAGCTCTAAGTTCCCGGCCGGTCTCCGGAGATGTATGGTAATGTACTACAAGTAAGATAAGTGTGTATGTAAAAAATGAGAATAAGACAAGGAAGAGGAAGGTCCGTGGCCCGTTTGTTAGGGCATTGGCTTGGCATTGGCATGGTGTTGATCAGAGCACCCGGCCTCTAGAATTTTCCTCCAGGCTGCGGCTGAATTCGACTTAGCTATTCTGCTAGCAATAAAAAACCTGCCACCTTCCAGACTCCTAACACTAGGACCTCTTGGTCAGAGGGACTGCCGTGACATCAGCTGTAGCTCTTAGCCGGTGCAGCAGGTGGAAGTACCTGAAGCAGGGAAACCTCGCAGAGTAGGAACATCACCACTTTAAATGACATAAAATGCACAGCACTAAGAACACTAATGATCTTATCAGTTAGCGAGTGCGGAAAAGAAATCAATAAACTAATTCTGCGAATTGTAATAATGTGTTGATTCGAGAATCACATTCCAGTAGATGTATTTTTACAGCAAGTGATCACCCGATCTACTTTACCAATTTTTAAATAACGAATAAAATGACGGAAAACTATTTGGTCAAGTGAGAGGCATCTATTATTTGGTTAGATATCTAGGTGCTTAGGAGAATCACGCAAATATATGCGAAATAATGTGTTCAATCTCGCAATCAAATGTTCAGTCTCGCCGCCAAGGCGCAGCCCCTAACAGCTTTATTCCCGCGCGGCCACCCACTATTAAGCGCTTACTTTCACCAACCTCACAAGTCGCTCTCTGTGCATACCGGCACGCTTCTACACTTCGGAAACTACTACAAAAGGGCAATAAAATAATTTGCAGCGTCTTCCGCGCAAACCGCCGTTCGCACGGGCCCACGCCCGCCCAGTACAATGACCGCCGCTTCTGGGCGTCGCCAGCTGGGGTTTAACCCCTCATTAGGGCTGGGCTAACCCGGCACGCGGGGCCCTCACCCCATAGCTCGCTACCTGACAAGCCACCCAGAAACATTTCTGTACAAACATTTCTGGGAATCGCTTCGGGCCTCTCTCGCAAAAATAAGCCCGTCAATGCATATCGCCGACAAAGGCGCACTGCCGGCGCATCGCCCGCGCTCCTCGGCCACCTGCATGCCAGATGCCTCAATTCCGGTAAAATCGCAAACACAAACGGGCCGCCATCGCGGGCAAATTCGTGCCACCGCCTTTCTCTCTGATCGACGCCAATGTCACGTGACACCCCCCCCGGAAGGCACATCACGAATAGGGAGCCGATCGCGGGCACTCCAAACTTGCCCGCCTTACCATAGGTCCAAGTCACAGCCACGTGACTCTCCCCCCCCACGGCCTCAATCACACCCGCATAATAAATACTGCGACTTCGCTCACACACGGGAGACAAGACAAGAGAACCAGACGACAACAAACAGAAGAGACAGATGAGAGAGAACAGAGACAACAAACAAACAGAGAGACAACAACCAAACGACAACCAGAACAAACAGACAACGGAGACAAGGTCGACTGTTCCTGCTTCGCCTATCAAGGCGATTAGTACGGCCACATCTAACCAGCCTCAAATTCGTGCCACTCGCGAGCCGCAGCCGCCACTTGGTCGAATTCACGGCAAACTCCACCACCAGCTCCGGTCATCTGAGTCCGCGCCCATGCTAGTTCGCACCACCGAACTGCCTGGAGCCTACCTCAGCCCGGACAGCGACACACTCAGCCGAGTGATTTGGGTTGCTGCTTTCCTTGCTTCAAACTGTAAGTAAGCTGCCAAGTGTACTTCAAGAAAGAAGAGCAATCATTAACGTCATAAACTATCAATGGTACTCCGGCTTTTTATAAATCAAATCAATTGTACTCCATTATCAAGCAATTAAATTTATTTATTCTACTTGCATATTATCTATCATTGCCCTAAAGGCAAACAATCCCCTGAAACCCGTTCTGATCCCCGTATGTAGTCGCACTCGCAGCACGGCAACTACCAGGCTGCATCTGCTACATAATGTATGGCAATATTTTGCAAATGTGTGTGTTCCTCCAATTTCAATAATGAGAGTAGCCACAGTTCTCATACTCAGTGCGTCAGTGCTTACGACATTGATGCAGTTTTGCGACAGTAAGGCTGCAAGGAAGAGATAGGTTGTCATTATATATTTTCTATTCACGAGTTGCAATACAGAGCGGCATCTTTTTACTTTCTCGCTACAAAGTAGAGAAAAAGTCATCTAATGCTGTGCGAAAAACGGCAAATTTGTAGCAGAAATGCTCTTAATACAAGGCGCTGGTGAAGAAAAAGTGGATAAATTTAGTTGTTAAGTTTAGAAAAACTAACATGTTGTATCCAAAATCCATGTTTTGTGTGTCCTTTATGCCGAAAAAAAGAATGACGGAAAAAGTATGTCCGTCAATCCATCTGTCTGTCTGTCCGTCAATCCATCTGTTTGTCTGTCTGAATTTGAGGTCAATATTTTAATTTTGGGGTTTATTTTATATGAAGTCCCTGGGTCATTTTACAAATTTTCAGAAAAATTGGCGGCGACGTTTTTTATTACATGTTGTTTATAAATAGTGTGAAGGACGTTTAAGAGAATGGTGGAGGACTTATATTCGTTAAAAACTGATATTTTCAAAATTGCAAAAGTTCAAAATTGTTTCGGAGTCTTCCTACAAGTAAAATAATAAACAAAGATATGATAGATATCCTTTAATAAAATCTGCTCCTTAAAAATAGATTTTGATATAAGGTCATGCTTTATAATATTTGAGTCCTTTTTGCGTAATGTTGCGTGAAAATACAGGTGAGAAAGTTCAAGCTGTTTTATCACTAGTTTGATGCTCTTGGTACTAAGTAAAGAACTGTTACACATCCGTATCTGTATGTACTAGTTTATTGCCTTATTTGTGAATACTATTTTTGTTAAAATATTTAAGTTTTTCAATGTTATACGAGAGTAGTTTCGTTGTTTTTGAGCAGTGGGTGATCTACTTTTCGAACAAAATTTCTATGCTTTTGTTCAGTAGCATCAAATTATATTGCAGCAGATAGCATCAAAAAGTCTAATTGGGCTGTGGGAATGGTAGATTGGTAACCTGGTATGACACACGTTTGAGACTGGCTCAGTTACTTTACTCAGATCGGAGCAAAGTAATAAATATAATAACACCAATTTAACACTGAATTTGAAAGATGTTAAACACATTCGATCAAGGAATTACTTAACGACGCCGTCCAACACAACGAATATCAAGTTCTCTTTCTTTATTAAAACCATTAATACACTTTTCTTATTAATTTTTGCCTATATTATGATTGAATACACTGTGGAAAGAAACAATAATACATTACAAACCATATTTGAAGCTTCTTTTATATTGCCATCACTTGCACGGCCTGCGTACTCGCGCGTTGGACTACGCCCACATTATTTACTTTTCTATATCTTCTAATATTTACGTTTTTGCACAGTAACGAGAGAAACGCATAACCACAATATTTGAAATATTAAACTGTCTCATATTGCAGAAAAAATTTCATTTTGATCAAGGATTCAAGAACGCCGTTTCATACGCCAGTACTCGCATGTTGGATTCTGCCAAACAGGTACAACGATTTTACATCAGGGTATGACGACACAAGGCATAACAGAGATAAAAATTTTATTGATAACTTTCTCAGACACTGTTAGAGAAATAAAAGCATTGTTTTTATTCGTAGAAGGGTAACATTCCTTTTTTAGTTACAAAAGAAACTTCTGATATCGTAGGCTTCCGCAGCCAGAGTCATGATCTGGGCTGTCCAGGTGACGCCGCGTCGAAGGCTGAGGTGCCGAAGTTTCGACAGAGAAATTGCGGTCCTCTTCAGGGCTGTACTGCCCTGCCCTGTAACGGCAGTATAGCTCTGAAGAGGACCGCGATATGTCCGTCGAAACGTCGGCACCTCAGCCTTCGACACGGCGTCACCCGGACAGCCCAGATCAAAAGAAACCTTTTTTTAAATTTATTGTCTTCCTGTTCAACATACAAAAATGTTTTTCAGGGTTGTGAATAGAAACATACATAACGTTTGGTTCATTTCCTAACTGTGAGTGCCCTGAATGAGTGCGTTCAATGTTTTTGGTTTATGTTGAAAAATTTTAATAATTTTTGAAAGAAAGTTGAAATTACATAAAATGATCGTTGATATGATTATTCGATGGAAGATATATCATGAAGCCAATTTCCTGATGATTTATGGTGGTCAGAATCTGTCTTTAGGGAAGCGTGAATTTATACGTAAGTTTGGTTCTGCTGTGCGTCCAAGGTTGAATATGGAGGCGCTGGGTGATGTGGAGAGTGATGAAAAGAAATCTTCGGACAGTTGGGAAATGTGTTCTTTTATTGTGGAAATTTGCAGTTCATGGTGGATTTGCTTGTTTGAAATAATCCATGGTACTTTAATGATAATTCTTAGAACTTTATTTTGTATAGTTTGCAGTATGTTTATGTTAGATTTTGCTGCATTTCCCCATTTCCCCCAAGCGTACGTCATTGTTGGTCTAATTATTGATTTGTAAATTATTATTCAGGTCTCTATTTTAAGGGAAGACTTTTTTGTTAATTAGAGCGTAAAGGTGTGATATTTTTGCTTGTGTTTTTGTTCCTGTTGTGTGGATGTGTGTTTTCCAGTTTAATTTTATGTGAAGTTGCATTCCTAGATACTTGACTGCTGTTTTACTTGGTACCCAGGGAATATTTTCGTTGTGCTTAATTAACTGGGGAGGGGTAATGGGATATCTTAGGGTGAATATTTTTGCCTGCGTTTTATCTGGATTTATTTTAATTCTCCAATTTTTTGCCCATACATTAAATATGTCGAGGTGGTCTTGTAAGTTATTCCTAGCTATTGTAATCTAAGAAACTTCTGTTTGACTCTATCCAACGGTGCGAGTGACGGAGTGTTAACGTGTATGTGTCCCATAGCTAGTGCACACAATTCCTCTCAACGAAAGGGACGGAAATCAGTCACAATAACTAAAGCAGATGCATAGCGTAACCTTTCTCCTAACTGTTGGATGCCGTTAATCGCCTTGTAGATTTACCTCTGGAATCAGCAAGCAAAATGGGACGCCAAAGGAGTAACTCTTTGTTCATAGCGGCTGGTACACTTTCAAGTAAATTCGCGAAAATCCGAAAATCAGTACCTTCCTACTAGCACGGGAACTATGTGAGGAGTACATCTCTGTATCCGACTACTGCACAGAATTATTAGTAAGGCTGCTAAAACAAGCAAGCGGCGAGGAAAGAAACCATTTATGTGACGTTTATAGAAATAGAAGATTACTATTTGCAAAATAATATTTCAATAAATAATTATATTGATTCTGCGAGGTAATTTTGAGATGAATCTGTGAGCAGTCATAATTAGTGTGAGAATAGTTGTTGTATAATTGTCCGAAAGTTCTGGATACCGTCTTTAGTTTCCTGGTCTCAGCCCCCATTGAAAATTTATGGTTTGAATTGGAATGTAGAATCTGGAGATTGCCAATTAAGTTCAAGTCTCATTTATAAGTCTCAATAAGGGAAGAAAGGGCACAGATTTGTCAGCCATATATGAAGAAGATTATTCATTGAATGCCTAGTCGCTAGAAAGCAGTTATTTATTTATTGATTATTTCGTATTTCCGGTCATGTCAACTGCTCTGGTCATTGGTCCTGCAAGTGTAGAGCATATTTTATCACGAGAGGAAGTGGACCAATTCCCCCGCTAAATGGTGAGGTCCGAAGGCGATGTACCTTCGAAACAAGCAGTTATTAACAACCACGGTTATGCTACATATTATTTTACTCACATAATATCACTTATAATTTCATCTTTTCATTTATATTTATTTAAATTTTTAAAATTTTATATGTTCGAATATTGATGTGGCCAAAGAAAAGGGTAATTTCATTTCGTTTCCTTGATTTATTGAATGTGTCATATATTCGAACATATTTTTATTAATTTTTTTACTTAAATAAACAAAAAAGTGTTTAACCAATTTTCTTTCTTGTATTTGTTTCCTTCAAATATCTTAATACCACATTCCTGAAGATTTCTTTTAGTAAATTGGCCTGTCCAAACTTAACCATAATACTGGTATTAGAAAATTCAGTTCTATGAGCTGAGTATCCACCCTTTAATGGTAAACGTTCGTAGAGCATTACTCTTTAAGATGGAAGAGAAAAAACATTTTATTTTATTTTCTCTAACAGATTGCAACTCTTAAATCTGAAATGACAGCCTTACTGTTTCAAATGAGAAAATCCTATGATTCACATCTCTCTCAGCACCATAGACATTTGTGTAATTCTTTAAGCTTTTTAGTGACCCCATTTTCAGCCCCTTTTCCGGGCAGCCTTATAACTTAAACATCAACAGCCGGTCGAGGAAAGTGGGCGCGAGGTCGGCAGAAACGGCAAGAGAGAGAGAGTGAGGGAATGAGGCTGACAGTGAAGAGGGAGTGAGAGAGCCTGGTGAGCCGGCGCGTAGCGGCAACGAGTTCGCTTCAGCGGCTGGAGAATGCAAAGTTTCACTTCACAATTTCGCATTACCAACGATTTACAGGAAGTGGCTGCCGGTTCTCTTGGCGTTCAGGCGTCGTGCGGAGAGGAGCGGCGCGGGTAGGAACGGAAGGGCGGACGGGTCACTGGAGGTATAATATGGAATGGAACGCAAAATGATGAGCTGAAGAGTACAGAGTGATGGTGTGCTGAGGAATGCATAGTGACGAAGTGCCGAGGGATGCAGATTGACGGAATGATGAGGGATGCACTGTGAGGTCGTGATGAGGAATACTGAGCTAAGGCGTCTGTAGAATACAGAGCGACGGCGCGCCGGGGGATGCAGATGGCGGTTTGCTATGAAAAACTGTATGACGGCGCGCTGAGGGATGCATAGTGATGGCGTGCTGAGGGAAATAAAGTGATGGAGTGCTGAGGGATGCAGAGTGATGGCTTGATGAGGGATACACAGAGAGGTCGTGCCGAGGGATGCAGTGACCTCGTCCTGAGGGATGAAGAGTGACGGCGAGCTGAGGGATACATGTTGAGGGAGGTAAAGTGACGGCGTGCTGTAGAATATAGAGCGACGGAGGGTCGAAGGATGAAGAGTGACGGCTTGCCCAGGGATGCACAGTAACGGCGTGCTTGGAAATGCAGAGTGACGGCGTGCTGAGTAATGAAGAGGCACAGATGTAGTGGTTTGAACAGGTGGAGTGTGAGAAAAGAAACGTCCCACAATGGTAGCGGAGTGTACAATGATTTTCAACTGCAAATTAACGCAAAGAAATGTAGATTGTCAGAAAAATACTGATCAGAAAGAGCAAGAAAGTACATTCCATTTTTATTGAGACTATTGTTAGTTCAATAACCTCACAAGGTTAAAGTTTACTAGCAAATAATTTGGAGCGCATTTGGCTTCAAATAAAACTTTATATATTAAAATTAAAATTTATACATTAATTCAAATATATTTAAAGCTGAGAAGAAAAAAAATTATTGTGTTCTTTATGGCAGTTGTAATTGATTTATCAGTGCATCTGTTTTCAGCGACTTTTTTCTTCACTAAGCATGGTGGCTTTCAGTGACAGGGTATTGTAGATTTCCACCAAACAATGCGCTGTGACTGGCCCTGTAACACATCTTCCTGTGGTTTGTCACGCATTATAGAAAGACTTCTTTCTTTGTCAAAAGGATAGATCCGTCAATAAATCTGTTTTCGAATATGTCGACCACAAAATATTAGACCTGCCACTGCTGAGGCTGTAGTGCCCATAATTGCACGATGCGATAAGTGAAGGCGAGTGCGGTGCAAGAACAAAAATAGGGAAAACAGAGAGGGATAAAGGGATAGAGAAATGAAAGAACGACGGAGAGAGATGGGGGGATAAAGAGAGAGCGAAGGACACAGATTGATAGAGGGAAAGAGCGAGAAATGCAAATGGAAAAAGAGTGAAAGGGGGACACAGATGGATAGAGAGCGCGAGGAAGATAGTTCGATAGAGAAAAAACGAGCGAGAAACTTGGATAGGTAGAATGAGAGAGTGAGGAAGATAGATAGATAGATAGATATATAGATAGATAGATAGATAGATAGATAGATAGTGTGAGAGAGAAGAGAGCGGGGGACGCAGATGGATGGAGAGAGAGGAGAGACACAGATGAATTGAGAGAGCGCGAGGGAGAGAGTTGGATAGACAGAGGGAGAGAGCGAGGGAGATAGAGAAAAGAGCAGAGGAGAGAGGGCGGAAGATGCAGATGGCTAGAGAGAGTGGGGGACACAGATGTATTGAGAGAGAACGTGAGGGAGAGAGTTGGATAGAGAGAGTGAGAGAGCGAAGGAGAGAGATAGTAAAGAACGGACGAAAGAGAGCGGAGAGACGCAGATGGATAGGGAGAGAGGTGGAAAACAAATGGATTGAGAGAGAGAGAGAGATAGAGGAAGGGACACAGACGGATTGAGAGAGAGCGCGAGACCGAGAGTTCCATAGAGAGAGGGAGAGAGCAAGAGAGAGATGAGAGCGGAGGTGAGAGAGCGCGAGGCCGCAGTAGTCTCGGGTTGACAGGCGACATCCGGCCGGCGTCCCTTTGGCAGCCGCAGGGGAGCGGGCGAGGGGCAGTGTGTGACACGCGAACGCCGTCGCTGCTCATGAGACCACCCGGCGCTCACACCCTGGCCGGCGCCTTCCACGGCGGCGACGCTCAGCGGGGCAGTGCGCGCCAACTTCCCACGAGCTCACGCCTGCAGTGCTACCAACATTCCAGCGTTCTCCTCATTTCTCGAATGTCATAAAATCCCACTAAGGCAGCAAGTGCAATTCAGGCTTTAGTAGCCACCATTAATACAGGATGGCTGGGGAGGAAACCAAACCAAATCAACACAATTTACACAATCCGACTGATTTTTTATTTCTGTTAATTTTTTTCTTTCCGAAAAAATATATTAATTTCTTTAGTAAATAAAAAAAATTACAGGTTTCTGAAGTGTTTCTATGTTTCTGCAACGCACATTTTTATTTTTGGATAGAAAGGATTTTTTCAAACCAACTTTTGAGTGCCTATTGCGGATCAGCCATTCGGAATATCGAAGGAGCTAATTAGACAAAATATGCTTAAAATTGTCTCAAGAGATTATTTTCTAAGTTTCGGCTTTTCCTCCTGATATTCTGAATATTCTCAGTGTTTTTAAAGCGCAGCATCTTCATTGTAAAGCGCTTTTTGTAAATGAATTGGATGTGAATAATTAGAAATATATAACGTGAATAAAACATGGGATATTAAGAAACCTTGAGGCACCCCTGCTGAAATCTGGTGTAAAGGTTATATGACATTAATTTTGTGGAACCATAGAACTTTCTCTGATTTAAAAGAACTTTTAATTATTTGGCATAAGTAGTCTGGAGTGTCTTTGTGTCTACGTTTGTAGGAAGGTCTTGATGTCACATTTTGGGGATCAAGATCTTTTCCTTAGTTATGTCTAGGAATATTGCATTGGTGTGTCTCGTAAGGAATCATTGCGGTATGTATTTAGTTAATCGTGATAGTATTTGGTGTGTTGTAGAGTGGGTAGGTCTATATACAAATTACATATATGAGATTACGTGTTTATCTGAAATTTTATTAATTGTTTTAATAGCAGTTTCACTAATAGTTTCAACAACAAGCTAAGGAAACTTATTAGTCTATAACCGGGGTGTTTCATGTTTCGCATTGTATTTGAAATGTATAACATTTATTTGCTGAAGAAATAAAATTTAATGAAAATAACGAAAGAGAAACCAACTCGGAAATTTTTGATCACATTTTTCTAGTTAAGTTTGTTCTGCCCAAAGAAAAACTAGAAATTTTCTTACCTCTTTGATTAAAAAAAATTCTTGTCAATTTCGACTGTAAATTATTTACAATTATAAAAGTTATGATATATTGTATTCAAACATCAATCTTCGAAAGAAAAGTAATGAAATTGTTTCGAAACAGGAGTATCCTCGCCATATCAATAAAGGCATTATTATTATTATTATTATTATTATTATTATTATTATTATTATTATTATTATTATTATTATTATCCTGGATGACATTTGTGGGTTTGGGTCGCTAACGTATCGGCAACGGGAGCTATAGAAAATCGTAACGAAGGAAGCGGGTCAGACGGAGAGAGGAACAGCGAAGCGAGTGGCAGGATCTGAGCGAGGGGACCCGAGTGTGGGTGGGGAGCGGTGGCGGCGGCGCCGAGCGCTGTCTGCGGGCGGTCAGAGTTAGCGAGACTCTGCCAGACCGATGACACCGCAGCGGACAAGCGACCGCCGCCGCCGCCGCCGCCGCCGGCGAGGCGCCGTAGCGAGGCGAGCACGGTCGCGGGAAAGGATGCGACGGGAGGAGATACGGTGACGGCGGGACAATGGCGGTGACGCTCACCGAAGCTCCGGGAGATGCGGCTCACGGAATCAACCGATTTCACTGCAGTGCCTCTGACCAGGAGGACCTAGTTTCGAGTTCCGGCGGTGGCAGGATTCGGCACTGGTTAGATAACTAGGTCGAGTTCAGTCGAGGTCTGGAGGAGAATTCTAGCGACCGGCTGCTCTGGTCGGTAGTTTTCCGTGGTTTCTCCGATCAACACCAGGCGAATGCCAGAGCAGTACCTTAACAAACGGGCCACGGACTGCGCGCGATCTTTCCTTACCATTGATTGATTGATTGATTTTTCGTGTTTCTGGGCGCGTCAACTGCTTCGGTCATTAGTCCCGTTAGTGTAATGCATGTTTTTTTTCTCAGGAAATAGCAGTGATCTTCCCTCCGCTGGATGGCGAGATCCGACGCCGACCTACCGTCGGCTAGTGGGGTTTCTTCCTAACCAGGATTCTCCCACCAGCGATGCACCGCCCCAGCCGGGACAAGTTCTAAGCTCCCGACCGGTCTCCCGAAATATGTGGTAGTGTAGTGCATGTTAGTGTAAGTGTGTGTGTAAGGGGAGAAAATACGACAAGGAAGAGGAAGGAAAGATCGTGCGTAGTCCGAAGGCCCGTTTGGTAGAGTACTGCTCCGGCATTCGCCTGGTGTTGATCGGAGAAACCACGGAAAACTACCAATCAGAGCAGCCGGCCGCTAGAATTCTCCTCCAGACAGCGACTGAATTCGACCTAGCTGAAAAGCTAGTGTCGAAAATCCTGCCGCCGTCAGGACTCGAAGCTAGGACCTCCCGGTCAGAGGCGCTGCAATGACATCAGTTGATGCACTGAGCTACCGCCCCCTGTCCTTACGATTCCTTACCATTCCTTGTCCGATCTTACCCCTAAATTTCATATGTCGAAAGCACAGTCAGGAGCTTAAGACTTCTCTGGACTGGGGGGAGGGGCTGCTGGAAGGAGATACGTGATTGAGGAAATCCCCGGTAACTGACGGTAAGTCGGCGCCGGATCTCAACACCCAGCGGGGAAAGATCACTTCCACCTGTCGCGATAAAACTTGTACTACACTTACGGTACTAATGACCTTAGCAGTTGACGCGCTCGAAATCACTTATCAACGAACCAAAACCTCAAGGTAGCAAAGGTGAGGGTGGTGACGGAGCCGCAGTGGAGGGGCAGGGTACGGAACTGGGAGGCGGGGTAAGGACAAGTGTGCACGGTGACGGCGAGGGCGACACCATTGCCAGGGACCAGGAAAAGAAAAGAAACTGAGACCGTAACGCTTTTTAGGACAAGGTTTAGGACTAAATTCGCGACGGGGTCGGAGTTTTGGATGAGGTTCGGGACGGGTATCGTGTTGAGTTTCAAGTTCGTGACCGCAACTGGATCGAGGTTCGCGTCTAGAGCGGGGTGGGGACAGGGGATCTCCCGACTGGAAGGAACGGAGGAGGGCCGGGGAAGCGGCCGGAAGAGGGTCTGAGCTAGGGTCCTGCGGGTGGGGCTTGTAGAGGTGCCGAGGGAGGAGACGAGGTCGGGATCGGGTGAGGCCGGGGTAAGGGCCAGAGGAAGACGTGGAGGGGAATGACCGGCGAGAGTTCAGAGGTGCGGAGGATGGGCGGGGGACTTGGGAAAGAGGCGTTGGAGGAGGGCGAGATGGGGCCGTAGGAGGAGCAGGTGATAGTGCCGTATCTGGGGCGTGGGAGGGGCCGGGAGAGGGGCCAAAGAGGTGGCTGTGTTGGTAACGGCGACGCGGCGAAGGTTGGTTGGTTGTTAATGATTCCGGGCACGTCAACTATCGTGGTAATTATTCCCTTAAGTGTAGTATATGATTTCTTTCATATTCCCGCTGGATGGTGAAATCCGGTGCCGACCAACCATCGAGCTAGCAGAGTTTTCACCAACCAGGTATCTCCCACCAGCGGGACACCGCCCCAACGGGGACAAGCTCTAAGCTCCCGACCGGTCTCCCGGAATTTGTGGTAGCGTAGTGGATATTAGTGTGTGAGTGTAAGGGGCTAGGATAGGACAAGGAATAGGAAGAAAAGATCGCGCGCGGACCGTGGCCCGTTTGTTAGGGTACTGCTCCGACATTTTCCTGACGTTGATCGCAGAAACCACAGTAAACTACCGATCAGAACAGCCGACAGCTAGAACTCTCCTCCACACAGTGACCGAATTTGACCTAACTGACAAGGTAGTGTCGTTAATTCTGCCAGTGTTGGGGCTTTAACCTATGATCTCCCTGTCAGAGGGACTGCAGTGACATCAATTGATGCCATGAGCTATCTCTCCCGGAGTGACGTGGCCAAGTTGTAAAGGATGCGGCGCCCAAAAAGGGGTGAAGACGGGCGGAGGGTAAGGGGTTGGAAATGAGTACACCCGTTTGGGGTGGAGGTGGGCAGTGGCGGTAGCGGCAGCTGCAACGGAGGCTCAAGCGATGCCGGTCGAGGCGGCGATCATAGTTGCAGGTGCTGCGCGCTCTAACTCAGCGAACTTCAAAGGGTTGCATAATGCAGCTCTCTGGACACTGCTACGGCCAAGCGGACATCGATTCGTGTAGCACGCCAATTCTCTTCTTCGCAAAGGGATCTCGAACACGTTTGAACCTTTGGAGCTACCCACATATTTCCTATACGTGTTTCAGAATACTGTGCTGGGGTGATGAGTTCGTGGTCTGAAAGTATTACCTATTATATGATTTCAATAGTATGCATTCAAATGGATGAATTCCATATCATTTCATACTTTGCAATTGAGAATTATCATATGGTAGGTTCTACCATATAGTAGTTTAAGTAAATGAAAAAATAAATATTATGAAAAGCTAAAAATACAACTAAAATTTAACAAAACCAACCATTAGAGGAGCAAGACAATACTATTTTATTTGAGGTAATGAAACAATACATTATATCAATTTAAATGATATGTATTGCGTTTCACAATTCTGAAATTAAAAATACATTTATTTCACTTCCATCATAAATTAAAAAAGCAAATCACTTTAAATTCATTAGTAGTCTCAGACTGCGCTTCTCATATATTGCTGTTTCTTAGCTCCATGTTTGCATTAGTTATTCAAAAATACTTATACTTTCACTATTAAGTCTACTTACAATTTTCCGGATGGGTGTAGAGTGAGAGAAATTTACTTACGAAAGAAATCATTTTCATTTGCAATCTGTAACCTATATATTTATATTATAATTATATTGTATTAATTAAATAAACTAAATAAAAATATTACAAAGATGTTAAATATGTGTATATCTTCGAATTCAAGCAAGTGTCTTTTGTAATAAAAATAAACTATTAAGGTAAAGTTACAAACATTTTGAAAACGTTTCAAATATGGAAAATACTTGTCACTACCAAATTTTCAACGTAAAAATATCTACATTAGCAAACAGAAGATAACAGTCATATGAATCGTCGACAAACATTCCATCTACCATCAAACACACTTTCAAATTGCTCAAGTAAAGTTATGCACAACGAAATGAAAGCTCGTTAACATATAACCGTGTTCAGCGGCAACATTCGGGTTTTACCTGATCTCACGCACATTATCAGCGACTACAAATTCATACTCTATGTTAATGTTATCTGAAACCATATTTATTTATTTAGTTAGTTTACATTTTGATTGATTTTTTTTGTGTTTCCGGGCGCGTCAACTGCTTTCGTCATTAGTCCCGTTAGTGTAGTGCATGTTTTTCCGTGGGAGTTAGCGGTGATCTTCCCCCGCTGGATGGTGGAATCCGGCGCCGACCTACCGTCGGCTCGTGGGGTTTCCCCCTAATCAGGACTCTCCCACCAGCGGGGCACCGCCCCAGCCGGGACAAGCTCTAAGCCCCCGACTGATCTCCCGGAATATGTGATAGTGTAGTACATATTAGTGTAAGTGTGTGTGTAAGGGGAGAGGATTGGACAAGAAAGAGGAAGAAAAGATCGCGCGCGGTCCGTGGCCCGTTTGTTAGGGTACTGCTCCTGCATTCGCCTGGCGTTGATCGGAGAAACCACGGAAAACTACCGATCAGAGCAGCCGGCCGCTAGAATTCTCCTCCAGACAGCGACTGAATTCGACCTAGCTGAAAAGCTAGCGTCGAAAATCCTACCGCCGTGAGGACTCCAACATAGGACCTCCCGGTCAGAGGCGCTACAGTGGCATCAGTTGATGCACTGAGCTACCGCTCCCGGTTTTAGTTTACGTCAAAAACAGTTAATATCTGTGTATGATGTGCTATGGTGAGAAGTAAATTCTGTGGGGAGAAGTGAATTTTAAAGCGTACTCACGAGTAGTAGGAATCCTTATCATTAAGATGTTCAGCATACGTACCTGAAATACAAATATGAACATTTAATATTTTTGCATTTTGCAAGTAATATTGTTAAGCTCGAAATAAAACATTAAATGTAGCCAATGGAAGCATTGCAATCACCTAATGATAATTTGGACTCCAGTGCAAAATATAACAAAGAAAACATTACAAGAGCAACTAATGTAGACAATTTGATTAACCGAATGACAAAATCAATTGAATAGATAGCGTTCGTACATAACTATTTATTTACTTCTTATTTTATTTACCAGACATATTCAACTCTTTTGGATGTGGCATGTTCCCCAAGTATACCGGCTGTGAAAGGCTAAATACATAGTACGATCTCTCCCCGACGTCCTGGTTTGGGTTGGCCAAAAGAATATGAGATGAAGGGGGAAATAAATTTATCACTTTGGTCCGTGACCCGTTGTATAAGATTTACGTGGATATGATCAAGAAGACCTAGAAAACGTCCTATAAAAGCAGTCAACCTTTAGAATGAAAACCGCAGGCGCCGTCAACTAGCTGACATTCGAGCAAATTTTGAGCACACCCTTGAAATAGGACTGAAGAACAGCCAGTCATCGGCACTCCTTTACGACACATTGCCTCAATAATCATAATTTTGTTGAAGTGCACAATAACACTTCAGAATGGGTCATATTTTAGCAATTTTTAAGTTACGAAGGAATAAAAATACAAATGTCTACTTAAGAACAGTGTAGTTGAGGGAGCTCAGACACTCGGCCTATGGGACGTCGATCTCGCAGTATCTACGCGAAGACCGCGCGTCGATACAACGTACACCAGAGAAGCTATTGAAAACGACTTCATCCTAGTTTTACGCATTTGCCTCCGACAAAACATGTTCCGATTATCATTTATTAAAAATGTCTCGTCTTTGTTATAAATTATTTTCATAGGTTCTGTACGATGTTCTATTGAATATTCAATCTATTTGCCGTATCGGTATTTCCGAATTATTTTATCTAAAATCAGTGGAAGTTGTTTACAATTAACCTCCGAAATTGACAATTAGATACACGAGGCGTTTTAAATAATGGGTATGTGATTCAGAATCGTCCATCAGGGTTAAAACAAAACCTATTAATTGTTTCAAGTGTGAACAATTTGAATTATCACAGATTTTACCTAAAAAATCAGAGAGTAAATAAATATTGGAATGAAGTAAGAGCCCATTAAGATTCGACGGCAAATTTCAAACACCTACATTTACTCTCTTCAACTCTGAGATCCTGCATATTTGAAATGTATAACCAACTAACTCAAACACTCGGAGATTAAACGATACATCAGGCAACAAATATTCATAGCACTTTCCACCCAAACCTTGCATAAGACGAACACGCCAAGTACATGGTAATAGTTTACATTAAGCAAATTCCCGTAAAATTACCGTGTGAACGTCACCGTGGCGCTGTGTGCAGAACGGAGAACTTCCTATGGAAGCTCTAATAGATGCTTTTTTTAATTTTAATTTATTTATTTATTTTTTAAGGTCGAAGAAACTTCTGGGACATGAGCAACCAAAGGTTTGTAAATAAGATTAACAATATTTGAAAAAAGCTCGATAATTACAAATATTACAAAGTGGTACATGTCTTTTGGACAATTCTTATTACATTAATATATGATCACAATATAATGGTACAATAAATTGATACTTAGTATTCAGCTTATAAGAAAGGAAGAAACCAAAGACAAACATCATATTCCTGGAATTTTTGATGCATATTTTAATTAATATACAGCATTTTTACATATTATTCTCAACAATTTTTTTCTATTTGTGTAGGCTATGTACAAATGCACATTTTATGAGAAATTTAATATTTTTTCTTATTGGGAATACCTGAAATTTAGTATTTGAGCCCAAGTAACTTATTCGTTATTAATTGTAATTTCGAATACACAGCTTTTAGTAAACTATCATAATGTATTTTAAAAATAAATAACTTCAGTTCTTTGTCATATAATTGAGTTCCTACACGTTCTTTAAAATGCAAGTAAATTCGTATTATTCTTTTCAGTAACGAGAGTAGGTAAAATAAATTGTATATTACATATTACAAAGAGAAGTATTGTTTCACATGATGTTACATACATTCAGTACACGTATGGTTGTCTTCAAGCAGCATGTAAGTTATTTTGGTTCAGTATGACAAAAAAATTATTCAAAATCATGTCTTCCAATGTTGCACTTCCAATATTATAAAAAAGGTTATTTACACCAGTTCGAAGAAGCGTGATTGTGGGCGTATCGATGTAGCGGTATCGGCGTGGGCGATCGCGCGACCGGCCGGCCGCTTGCACAGGTGGAAAGTGGCGCGCGCCGAGCAGGGACAAAGGAGGCGCCTCCGGGGAGCCACACACACAGCACGGGCAAGCAGGCGGGGTCAGGACTGCGAAGGTGGGAGCGAGACACGTAGGAGAGGTTGAGGAGGAAATGAGGGAGTGGGGATGAGGGTGCAGAGGGGATTGGAAGAGAAGTAGAGGTGAGAATGTGAACGTGCGGATGGAAGCTAGGGTATGGAGAAAAGGAAGGTGTGGGGAGAAAAAGACGGTTTGGGGAAAAAATGGAGTTATGGGAGAAACATCATGCACGGTTAGAGAGGTTAGGGGCAGAGAAAGTAGATGTGGGCAGAGAAGGTAGATATGGGTAGAAAAGTCGGAGTTGGGGTCAGAAATAGAAAGATAGAGATGGTAATAGCGAGGAGAGACGGAAGGAGCGGAGAAATACGGTATGGATACGAAGAAATGTGGAGTCAAGATAAGATAGGGGACAAGGCACGGACGCTAGAAGAATTGAGGGTAGGGGAACTAAGAACAAAGGCAGGGGCCTTGGGGCAAAAGTGTGGTCAAAGAACGAGGGGGCCGGCCCGGTGGCCGAGATCGCTAAGGCAGTAGTGTCGTAGTGATCTCGGACCGAAGGGTCGCGGGCTCGAGTCCCGCCTCGGGCATGGTTGTATTTGTGTTCATCCTTTCACCCCTTATCATCAATCACCATATCGTTTCATCCACATAGTTACCATACCGTTAACAGCAATAGTGGTCGCTAATGACCTTAGATCTTGATGCGACCTTAAATAACAAAAAAAAACAAAAAAAAACGAGGGCGGGGCAGAAAGCGACAGCCTGAGCGATGGCAGAACGCCGGACGGGGGCAAAAGCGCGAAGGATACAAGGGTGACGTGGCGAGAGCATGTCAGTGGGAGGGGAGCTACTACTGTGTCGGAGGCGCCCCAAGTGGCTAGCGCCTGAAGTGAAGGCCGATAGTAACGGTGTGCGCCCAGGCAGGCGCCGCCCCGTGCGTAGTGAGGTGAGGCAGAGCGGCGCGTATGTAGATCGTCAGAGAGGTGCCGGTGGTACAGAGATAGCTCTAATGGTATTGTGGGAAGAAACGCTCCCTCTATCTAGTTGTCGAATAGGAGGGAGTGAGTACGACGGGCAGGTGTGAATGAGTCTAGTTTGTAGGGTGAATGCAATTCCAAGTTATGAGTATCAAAGTCCACAAGCCACATATTTCTTATATAACCGAACGAAATGTACCTAACTCGGAAATTACGAAAACTCATTATGAACTATATTTTGCTTTGATAAATATCTATATGGGTCTAAATTTAAAAAAATACTTTTAGAAAGCTATAATGTCGAAGGATCAAATACGATAATTAGCACTAGAAGGACCGGGTGTGTCAAAATGACACATTTGCGGGACATACTACAACATTGTGCTAGAGTTTTAAAAGTTAGAAAACTGATTCTTTGTAAATGCTTTCTATAGTGCACGAACTTCACGTGTTGTAAAGCCTAATTCTGTGAGTTTCATAGAATTGGAGAAAATATTGGATATACCTAGAAGGACCGTAGTGTGTCATATTGACACAGTATACTTTGTTGTCTTGCTATCACAGTTTTTGTCTCAAATTCTTGTTTCCATGAAGGAAGTATAATAGCTCTTGTTTTCAAACTGATAAGACCTTTCTTTGCCTTCTTGAAATTCGATGCGTGATGATAGTGAGCCGTTAGATATCGTCGGGTACATCCTGTTCTTTTCGAATCAACAGTAGTTGTTTCAGAGAGGTTTTCGTGTGCAGAACATATTTAGAAGCCGTGAGTGCGAGTAAAACTTTTTATAATGAGTACAGGAAAAGGACTGAGCGCAAAAGAAATACTTCGAGAACTTCAAAATCTTCCTGAAGTAGACAGTGAAGGTGGCAGTGAAAGCGATGGAGATATTTCTGATGAAGAAAATGACAAGAATGACGAAATCACGGGTATTTCTTCGGATTCTGATTGTGATATAGATTCTAATGAAGAAGAAGAAGAAGAAATTTCCAGTATTCCCCATGATGTAGGAAAAGCAGCAGACGGAACTCAATGGGTGAGTTTACTTGATCCTCATGTTCATGGCAAACACATGTCGCATAATATTCTCCGTGTTGCACCGGGACCTACTAAACACGCACAGAGAAATATAACTGAAGATTCCCCCCTCAGCGCCTTGAGATTGCTGATAAACGATACATTTTTGAACACAATTTTGAAATGTACAATAAAGAAAGCTCAAATTACTCATCCACATTGGATGTTATCAAAAGATGAATTATTGGTATTTCTTGCATTCATTTATGTCCGAGGAGCTTTCGGTCACAGACACCTACCTCTAAAAATTTGCTGGTCACAAGATTATGGTATAAATATATTTTCGAAGTCGATGTCAAGAAACAGATTTCTTGAAATTATGAAATTCCTTAGGTTCGACTTGCTGGATCAAAGAAGGGAACGACTGAAAAAAGATAAATTCGCACTTGCATCAAGTATCTGGGAAATCTTTGTTCAAAATTCATGTGCTTGTTTCAATCCAGGGGAGAATTTGACTATTGATGAACAACTCTATCCCACAAAGTGTAGATGCAGGTTTCTGCAATACATGGCGAATAAACCAGACAAATTTGGTATAAAGTTTTGGATGCTGGTTGATACAGAAACTAAGTATTTTCTAAATGGCTTTCCATACCTTGGAAAAGACGAATCAAGACCTCAATCTCAGTGGCTTTCAGAAAATGTGGTACTAAAACTCACGCAACATTACTGGAGGAAGGGCTTGAACGTGACCTGCGATAACTTTTTTTCTTCCGTGTCACTGGCAGAAAAGCTGAAAAAGAATAGATCGGCGAGATCTGCCACCTGAAGCAAAAACGCTCAAAAAATCAAGGGAGTTGTATCACACAGAATATTACAAGAACAACTTTGGTCAAACTCTTACAGACTATAAGTGCAAAAAGAATAAAAATGTCCTAATCCTGAGCACCTTACATGACAGCATCAGCACCCAGAACACTGGGAAAAAGAAGCCGGAGACGGTTTTGTTTTATAATAAAACCAAAGGCGGAGTCGATGCACTGGATCAGATGGTTCGTATGTATTCAGTGCGCGCAGGAACAAGAAGATGGCCAGTTCACATTTTATACAATATTCTAGATATCGCAACAATAAATGCGTGGATATTGTACAAGAAAGTTGCAGGAAAAAACGTTAGTAGATTGCAATTTATTCACAAGTTTGTTGATGAAATATTGTCAGAAAATGTTAAATCTTCCCCCTCACGGTTAATAAAAAAAACAGCTACTTCCAGTCATTTGAAAAGGAAGCATTGCCAAGGACAGAATAAGTGTAAAAACCTTACTTCTACTGCATGTTGTGTGTGTGGGAAGTTTGTTTGTGGAAAATGTTGTGAGAAACAATCAATATGCATCAACTGTAATTTATTTTTTTCTACATTATTATACACATAAAATATTCAAACATAAACTAACAGAGATTCATTAGTGTTTTCATTCATTTCTCTGAACTGTGTCTAATAATTCAAGTTCTGTAATATTTTTTTACAATTTAGTATTTTGTAACTTCAGAATTGCTTAAATATAATGTATTAAATTATCCAGAAATATGCGCATTTATTCATTTATCCTCTTTTAAACATAGTAAGTGAGAAAATGTATAATATTAGCTTTTTAAATGCCCAGAAGATTATGTGTCAAAATGACACACAACGGTCCTTGTAGGTAGAACGAAATCTCGGTCCTTCTAGTGTTAGTTACAAAATAATTTTAATAATTTTAATAATTTAAAAAATTTTAATACTGTAAAGTATTAATTAGGTACCGTATGATATGTAATTCCAATGAATGTTAAGTTATCGGAAAGTAAAAATGAACTACACTCCAAATTTGTAAATGTAGTTACGGTTAGTAACGTCTTGGTATTGGTAATGTTTTATTTATGAAGAGCTATATGTATTGATTTTGCTTCTTCATAATGACGGCAGCTGTGAAAATTAGTGTAACGAATGTGATTATTCAAAACGCTTCACACACATAATCTATCTTTTATATAGAACAGATTTCTGTTAACTGTCAATTGGTCCAAAAAGAAACACATATAATTTAAAATTTGGAATTGAAAGAGCAAGCAAGTAAAAGTTCTCGGTTTTATAAAAAATATTCTATCATTTTATTTTCAAAGTTACCAAATTAAATGCAATAAATATCTTTGAGAACACAAAATCACGAATTACTATAAATAAAGTATCATGCTGAATGCGAGCAGAACCAATGTTGATACTTAAATACCTTTAATTACATATTCCGCTAAACCGTGTACTTCATGAAGTATATTAGTCTCCTCGGGCCCCGCCATCGCGTTCTAAACGACAAACACTTCCTACACAAACAAAAGTTCATCTCGAAACTACTCGTATTTTCAGCTATGTTCAGCGCATAAATGTACTAACTGCATACATCACATTCACGTTCGCTACGATTGTTTTATTTCAAAATAACTTTGTTGTAACCAGTGATGCATTTCATTTTAAATCGCATTTCTGTTCGCTCCAGTTTCCCCAGCTCGCCGATGATCGGATGAACGTCAATACAGAACAATTGGAGAGAAAGGTCACGAGAGGGTGCGAAGGCATCGACGCTAAGCTCTAAATGGAAAATGCGCTCTCCTAGGTGAACATTTTCTCGTAGTACGGACAACTAGCGTACTCGTGCGAGAAGTCTCGCATGCTAGTTTCCACCCTCTTCCCTATTTTTCCATTTCCATATTAAACGTGTAATATATCTTTTTCTTCAAAACCTTCTTATCCTCCGTCGTTTGTTCTATAGGCCTCCTTGCAATCGATAATAATACAATACATCCTTCTCAATACAAACTATTCTTATTTAACGTTATTACCGAGCAGAGAGTTACACCCGCGTAATTCAGTCGCGTAGAATATCAAGTAATTAAACTAACTTCATGCACAGTTGCAGCTTCTATAGTCTCTAAACAGGTGGGGTAGAATTTAGAAGCGTCGAACCAACAAAAATGTAATAGAATGTTCAAGAAGATCTGATGTTGTTTATTTCGGTGTGAAAACCGTTTCTTTGAGGCATTTGGACTACAAATGTGAGTTTTAAGTGCCTAAAACGGTTTGTTTAGGAGTTATTTAACGATATAGATTCAAAAATTCAATAAAGTGTTGCGAGTTGCTTTTGATATGAATACCTAGATTTTTTTAAAGAAATTCTTTATATTTCTAAAGCAAAAGTGCACTTTTTTACGCGTCCGTGAAGTCCTCTTTCTTTAGAGACCTCGTTTATAAACATTGGTTGCATGTGAGAGCTGCAAATGATGTGTATACTAATGAAATAATAAAGAAGATATTTATTATTTTGCGTTTCCTGATGTGTAAACATTTATCTGAGATATGCATTCTGCACTTCAGAACGGTCATACTTTCTTCTTCAGGGTACACATGCACGTACATGTGAGTGTGAATTGTGTAGAATACTCTAAATTGATTTAATTGATATCATATACCTACATTGCAATTGAAATGATTTTATTGACATTCGTGCCCTGGCATACCCTTCCTTAATATATTATTTGTAGTTTTATGTGAAACGTGGACGTATTACACGCTCAGACAATGTTTTAAACTCCGGAAAAATTCTTATACATTTTTTTTATATGGGAACACCAGGCGAATGCCGGAGCAGTACCCTAACAAACGGGCCACGGACCGCGCGCGATCTTTCCTTCCTCTTCCTTGTCCTATCCTCTTCCTTTACACACACACACACACACACACTTACACTAACATGCACTACACTACCACATATCCCATGAGACCGGTCAGGAGCTTAGAGCTTGTCCCAGCTGGGGCGGTGCCCCGCTGGTGGGAGAACCCTGGTAAGGGGGAAACCCCACTAGCCGACGGTAGGTCGGCACCGGATCTGACCATCGAGCGGGGGAAGATTACCGCCATCTCCCGAGAAAAAACGCATGCACTACACTAACGGGACTAATGACCAAAGCATTTGACGCGCCCGGAAACACGAATCAATCAATCTACCAGGTTTCCTCCACTACGCGAGACAATTCTCTAGACGGGCTGAGCTGTAAGCTATTAACATGCATTGTGCATGGAAGAGCACGTGTGTGTAAGTAGAAGTAAGGTTAAGGAGTAACCTAACTAAGTAAGGTTAAGGAAAAGAAAGGAAAATCGCGGGCAGTCAGGGGCCCCTTTGATAGGGTTCTGATCCAGCATTCATCTGGTGTTTATCGGAAAAATCATGAAAAACTAGAATTCTCCTCTAGACACCGACTGAATTCGACCTAGCTGGACACCGCCGGTACTCAAACCCTTGGACCTCTCAGTCAAAACGCCTTACAGTGACGCCAATTGCAAATAAAATGGTGAGCCACCATTGCCAGTGTAACAGGGATAAACTGTGTTACACCGAAGTGTGCAGATGTGAGTCCCGTCTGAGGCGAAGGTTTGTTCTGTTGACGACTTATAATGGTTATTTTTAATGTCGAATAAGTGTAACAACTGTATTCAAAACTTCATACATATCACATTATGAGACTAGGTTTCACTAGCACTCTACATTCTGTAAAAATAACTAGTGATGCTAAAACAGGAAGTACTTTCTCGCCCGTATTTTCATGCAAACTTACGCGAGTTTTAGAAAAAATGTTCAGGGCCTTATTTCAAAATCTATCTTTAAGGAACAGATTTCATTCAGGTAAAAATATTTATTTTTACCTGAATACCTGTTATTTTAGTTGTAGGAAGACTCCAAAAAAATATTAAACAGCTTCAATTTTCTAAAAATCAGGAATTTAAACAAACATGTGACCTGCACCATTCTTTTAAACGTCTTTCATATTATCCAACAAATGTAAATTACAGATATAATAGATCATAGAAATAACATTAGCAAGTGTAATAAGGGGGAGAGGAAATATGGAGTGAGCTAAAAGCTCGTAAATGAAGTGTGATGGTGTGACTTGGAGAGTGAAAGGAAGCGATCTGGAGAATTAGAGTGTGGAAGAAGTGGAGTGACTGTAGGACACAAGAAATGAGAGAGAGAGAGAGAGAGAGAGAGAGAGAGAGAGAGAGATATGAGGAGGCAGATGCAGGACGGCTCCGGAGAAAGTGAGAGATATAACTGAGAGAGTGAAAGAGACCTGGAGAGAGTAAGAGAGAGAATTGAAGATAGTAGAGAGCGAGGGACACTTTAAGAGTGAGAAAAACGTGGAGGGAATGAGGGAGACTTCGATTGAGAGAAACGCGGAGAGACTGAAAGAGAGTCGTAGAGAGCGTATAAAGAGATCCGGAGTGTGACCTAGGAAAAGATAAAGTGACCAATGCAGAGGGGAAGTGAGCGGGAGAGAGAATGGATGACATAGTGAGAGAGTAACTGTTCTTCTTAGGATCGAATAAGGTGCGGAGAGAGTGAGTTACCTAATTAAACAGAGTAACATTGCGTGTGTGTTTGTGAGAGAGAGAGAGATAGAGATAGAATGACGGAGGGAGCAAGACAAAGAGAGAAATTCAGAGAGAGAGAGAGAAATGGAGAGAGGGAGACAAAGAGAGAAAAAAGAGAGAAAGACAGAGAGAAAGAGAGAGAAAGACAGAAAGAGAAAAACAGAAAGAGTGAAAAACAAAGAGAGAGACAAAAACACAGAGAGAGACAAAAACACAGAGAGAGACAAAAACATAGAGAGAGAGCGAGAAAAAACACACAGAGAGAGAGAGAAAAAACACAGAGAGAGAGAGAGAGAGAAAAACAGAGAGAGAGAGAGAGAAAAACACAGAGAGAGAGAGAGAGAAACACAGAGAGAGAGAGAGAGAAAAACACAGAGAGAGAGAGAGAAACACACAGAGAGAGAAAAACACAGAGAGAGAAAAACACAGAGAGAGAGAGAGAGAGAGAGAGAAACACAGAGAGAGAGAAAAACACAGAGAGAGAGAGAAAAACACAGAGAAAGAGAGAGAAAAACACACACAGAGAGAGAGACAAAAACACAGAGAGAGAGAGAGAGAGAGAGAGAGAGAGACAAAAACACAGAGAGAGAGAAAAACACACACACAGAGAGAGAAAAACACACACACACAGAGAAAAACACAGAGAGAGAGAGAGAGAGAGAGAGAGAGAGAGAGAAAACACAGAGAGAGAAAAAACACAGAGAGAAAAAACACAGAGAGAAAAAACACAGAGAGAAAAAACACAGAGAGAGAGAGAAAAACACAGAGAGAGAAAAACACAGAGAGAGAAAAAACACAGAGAGAGAGAAAACACAGAGAGAGAGAAAAACAGAGAGATAAAAAAAGAGAAAGAAAAAGAAAAAAGAGAGAAAGAGAGAGAAAGAAAAAGAAAAAAAGAGAGAAAGAGAAAAAGAGAGAGAAAAAGTGAGAGATAAAACAGAGAGGGAAAAGAGAAAGAGAGCAGGTTGGAGCGAGGTGGGAGGTGGGAGCAGGGATGGATGCGGGGCGGTCGGCAGCGCTGGGCGGTCGACTGGCAATCGATGGGGGCGCAGGAGTGGACGCCGGCCAACGGACGGCGCGGCGCGGCGCGGCGCGGCGCGGCGTGGTGCCGGGAGAAAGGCCGAGGATGGATTGAGGATATTTGCAGAAGGGCGTCCGAGAGAGAGAAAGGGTAGCCGTGGATGGATGATAATGGATATTGGATGGAGGGTGATGAACGCGCAAGGTCGGGCGAGAAGAACGCTGGACCAGAGAATGTCGATTACGGAGAAGCGACGACCAGGGGAACATTGTGAGAATGGACAACAAAGAGAACGGAAGAGAAAGTTGGTAAAGGATGTGACGTCCGCGGCCAAACATGGAGAAACCGAAACATCCAATAAAGTACAGGATATTGCCACGAGAAAGAAAGAAGTTGTAACAGAAAGCATTCGCCAGAAATCGAACTAGTACGTTACGTTCAAAACAAACGTTGAAAAGATATGGTGACACTAAAACCAATGAAAACATTTCTAATTTATAACTTCTTGTTTTCCAAATACTTATTGACTCAGAAAAGTCTACAAATTATCGCGGAGATCGAAGTGTTAGAGAAAAGTTGCCTCATCCAAACAGGACAAATAACACGCACGTATACTTGAAATACTTGTAAAAATTTAGGTGAAATGAATCAACAAAGATATTGAAAAAAGTCTTTAAATAAAATAGTATCCAGCTACAAAATAAATAATACAGGTAACAGAAATTTATATAATTATTGAAAATACAAACTATTGCATTTAATAAATGATACATTAAATTTGTTTTACATTTCATGTAATGTTTTCAATTATAACAGTATATAACCCTTTCAGATTTAGTGATACATTTATAATTGGACTTCATTAAACCTTTTACGAATATTTCTGAAAGAGTAAAATTAGTTCATCATTTGTATACATCCCTGAATATTATGTTTGGATCCAATCGTAATCATAAGATGAAACGAGTTAGTTAGTTAATGGCTTATTTAATGTGGCGAGACTTGGGCTATCAGGCCCGCTCTTCTGTCTGACCACGCAAATTTCGTTACACTTCTTTCACCATCTAGCGGAGAAAGGAGGTATTATCTTGGGCAACGAAATAGGCGATTTGAATTTAACTCAGAGGAGTCTTTTAGGCTTGAGAATCTTTTACATGCAGTAGATCTACTACATGTGATAGCCGGCTTTACATCCCCACCAAAGGAAGGCGTACGAACGATTTTTTTCGCCCTTAACAATCCACGGCTTTGATCGGGCTTGTACCCGTCAACGTGGGTACAACAGGACGATACGCTAGCCGTTATACCACCAAATTCGCATGTTAAAAGTCTGGTTGTGAACTCTTGCGATGGGCCAAAGAAAATATATCACCTTTCAAAGGTGCGAATAAAAAAATAAAGAATACAAACTACGTGATAAGTTTGACGATATAAATAATGAATGAGGCTTTCAATCACAGTAAATAATACAACAGTCAATGGAGGATGACATGAAATAACGATGCATGAGACGAGCCGTTCAAATCAAGGGAGGACGTGAGGGGAGGGTGTTGTAGATTAAAAGCCATTCAATAGATTATTCATTTATTATTCTTGAAATTATTACATTTTCCGTTCTAGTATAATACGAACTCCACATACAAATTACTTATTCGGCCATTCAGCAAAAACAATTGTACCTCGACAACTATAACCCCGGTTGCTTCGTAACAACGTAACTTCGTAACTTGGTTTTATTCTCTTGAGTAACATGAATACCATCAGAGGGATATGAGTGTGATAAAGAAACTCCTACTCTAAATGAAAACAATCATTAAGAGGCAAAATTAAGTGAATGGAAATACTATGAAAACACAAAGGTACGTAACATAAATGAATACATTATGGTATAGAATTATGTAGCAGTTTACAAGAAATGGAGCGGTTCAGTTCCTTTACCAAGGTCGTATTATAGTATTCTACTGCTCAATTTTCCGATCCTGTCCCCACCATTCGGTACGGCAATCCCGATCTTCCAGTTTCCGTTAGTACCGCCATGCCATTACCGGACCAGCTTCTGATCCCATCACCAATTACGTTCGTGACCCCATCCCCGGGTCACAGAGCTTCCACCTTGGGCCGCGGGAGGCCCAGCGCGCTGCAGTCGCGCGTAATCAACAGCAGAATACGCGAGACTCGCGCCCCGCTCCCGCCCACGACCTGGTTTCGCAGCGAAATTTCGTTGCCAGATTATTTATGCGGCGCGGTGCAACTGTTTCAACTCGCTGTGCAACAATAATTTGTGTGCAAGTGACGCGATATTTAAAACAGTTGATAATGAATTTTTCGTTTATCGCCCGTGTCCATTTCGAGAATTAGTGTGCTGAATGTCGCGAGCGACTGGAATGTTCAGCGTTAAACTAAAGCACAAAAGGATAGAATTTTATTAGGCTGGTGAAGGTTTTTTGTCATGTAAGCTTTGTCCTCAAAAACGAACAAATTTCAACTCGAATACGCCATTATAGCCCGTTGGGCAACGTTACTCCAGGCAGCTGCTGCTTCCATAACCAGTGTGTATGTTTTGGGCTGCTGGGGTTTTGAGATAACCTGATATCTCAATGTTTCACTAGAACTATCCTATATTTGGCAGACAATTAAGAACGGAGTGCCAGAAACTGATTGATTCCAAGTACACTAATTAATTTACATTTGTCAAAGATTGTATGTAAGCTTGGTCGGATTGACTTAAAATCTTCTATAACGTTCAGAATGATTATCATACACATTACAAATCAAAAATTACATTTAAACACTTAATGGTCGCTGGTGTAAATTTTATAAACTGAACGACCATACCACATGAGAATCACAATGAAAATTATGAGTAGGTATAAACTAATATTGAAGACGCTCTTAAACTTCTGACCGCAAACGAACATCAAAATACATAGTAGTTAGGAGATCTTGTTACAACAACTCCGTTTAAAGTTAAAATAGTTTTTACTTAAAAATTGAAGCAAGCACACATGATTTGTCTTCTTAACGTTAAGGATTTTCTGGTACAATTAGGTGCCCAATCATTCTAGAAAGTTTGTATAGGTAAATAAACGAAATGTAAACTGTCTCACTTTAATTTCCTAACGGACGTGTGAGCTAATAGCCTAGTGAGCAGTGGGGGTGGTAGGTTGGTGACTTGGCATAGAACATGATTCAGGCCGGACACAGTAGTGACAGCAATAACGGGGCAAATTATTAAAAAAAGATTATTTGACTCCAATTTAAAACTGAATCTGAAGCATGAAAAACACATTAGAGAAAATGTACTTGCAAATATCACCTTGATTAATTGAAATTACGCACACACATATTATTAAACAGAAGAACATTTTTTGTTTTAAATTACAAATAATGGATTTAATAGGCCTACACCTTTATGTTTAAAAGCATAAAGCTTGATGATTTCACTTTCCTGCCTACTACTGGATTAAGCACCTACATTATTATAATAATGAAACGGCAGGCAGTCAAACATCTTGTAAATGAAATCGAATGTTGTCTTGTGTAGTTAATGAAATACCAAAACACATATAGCTACATGTAGCGAATGGGCATAATTAGCCTCTTCAATTCGTCTCGATGCACATAGAAAAGGGCGAGAACCAGTCACAACGGCCAAGTCAGAACAGGATATCGTCTAGTGATCCTTATAGCTAAAATCACTTTGGAGGGAAAAAATGTACATATTATGCGACGTGGCAGTGTGGACACTACATGACGATTAAGTTGTTAAACATGTAGGTCACTACCTTATCGCTGGTTAACCGTGTTACGTTTACGTGGAACGTACAACAGACGTGGAGTAGTGCATTACCGATCGACAGGGTTACCAGGTGTGTAGCGAGCTCTTTCCCCACCACTACAACGAAATTTCCCCAAAGAACCTCTCATAGGAAACAAAATTCCCCAACTTTGAAACGAAAAATTTTCTCCAAACTAAGAACCAATTATTTGAGCCGACCTTGACGATTCAATTGGCTCTCCCTTTAAATTCAAAATATTACAATCAACCAATCATCGTCCTTTGAGCTTCCCGAAGCCCAATGCTATCTTCGTTTTTCTGATGCTTTTCTTTCTCGATGCCTGTAGTTTGTTTTTCTCTTATTGGTACATACAAATGAGCGAGAATAACGTTTATTGTTTCTTTTATATTCATAATAATTTAGAGAATATTATTCCTATTTCGACTCCGGATGAAAATAATTTCCCCAAAAATCCACAAACATTTCCCGGTCCAGTTATGATCTCGATTCTTTCCCTACAACAACCAAAATCCCCATTTCGGGACAAAATTCCCCATTCTGTCAATCCTTCCAACTATCGGACAGCAATCAGTTCTCGTCTTTTCGAAAACTTCTTTTGTCGCGGCGCAGGGAGTCTATGCAATTGTGTCAAAGAGGTTGAGAATGCAAATAAAATACACTGCCAGGAAAGATATAATGCTTTGACAAGAATTAAGTAATGCTTTATCTAATAAGTCATAACATTTGAAACTTATTGAAAATAGATTTGTCATAATTATTGTACGCATTAAATTATTGAACCTTGAACTTAGAAATTGGCAATGACTAAATTTATTACGTAATAAGAATTTATATTAAGGTTGGTCGCATTCCTTGTGACTATGTCCAGAAGAAAATCATAAATCAAGATATGTTGCTTCGGAGTCTTTAGTAATTATCTTTATTTAATAGCCTGTTCGCAATCAGAGATGATAATCGCTTCCAACTATTTTTTTAAACAGAACAGTCATGAAAAGAGAATAATTTAAAAAGCTCACCCATCGATATTGCTGCAGTAAATTAAAATTTCATTGGCATTCTTGACCCCTCACAAAAATAACTCATTGTAATTTCAATGAACCAATTCACCAACACCAATCAGCGCAACAAGTAGGTAGGAGGGGGAGATGTGTGGAGAGGCGGGGAGTAGAGCGGACAACGAGGAGCAAGCGGGGAAAAGGCAGAAAGGCGCAAAGTGTATCTGGAGGTATTGGATAGAGCGAAGAGAAGGTGGGAGAATAAAGAGGTGCAAAGAGTATCGAAGGCTGGATAGAAGTGGGTTGGAAGGGAGAGGAACGAGATGAAGCAAAGAGGAACCACTGGATCAGAGACGAAAGGTGAATAAAGAGGATTGATTGATTGATTGATTGATCGATGTTTCCGGGAGTGTAAACTGCTTTAACCATTAGTTGCTTTAGTGCGGTTAATGTTTTATCCCGGAAGGTGGCGGTAATATTCCCCAGAGGGATGATGAGATCCAGCGCCGACCTACACGTCAACATGTGGAGGGGATTTCCCCCTCCGGGTATCACTCCCCTACAAAGTTTCTAACCTGATGGGACAAGCTCTAGGCTCTCATCTGATTTCCCGATATGTGCGATTGTGTAGTGCCTGTAAATGTGTGTATCTTCCCAGCCGGGACGAGCTCCAGGCTATCATTTGATTTTTCGACATGTGCAATTGTGTAGTTCGTGTAACTGTGTATCTCCCCGGCCGGGACAAACTTTATGCTATCATCTGATTTCCCGATTCAGCAAGTGTAAATGTGTGTTAGTGTAGGTCAGAAAGGTTAGGATCAGAAATAGGAAGGTTTAAGGTAAAAAAAAACCTTTGAAATAAAATATTCATTAAAAGAGGAAGGAAAGATGATCCGTTTGTTAGGGTACTGCTTCTGTAGTCGTCTGTTATTGATTGGAAAAACTAGGGAAAAGTACCCCGATCAGAGGATCTGTTGCTAGAACTCTCCTCCAGACAGCGACCGAATTCGACCTAGCTATCTAGCCTATCTAGTCGAAAATCCGTCATCGTTGGGAGTCGAACCTGGAACCTCCCGGTCAAACACGCAGCAGGGATATGGGCTCTGAGCGAAACTCAGACAGTTAGTAAAGAGAATATAATCCTAAAGATAACATTTATTAACACTTTACTTCACCATTTCTACTATTTTAGTATTGCACATATATTTCCTTCACTCAACATGTTTTCTCATCTTGATTGCCAGTTCATATCTATTGTTCGTCTTGTGCTCGTTTCTATATTTGCATATTTGTGTATTTACATACTGTTATTTGTACACTCACATATTAGTAATGAGTTTGCCGACGAACGTAATGAGGACACTACAGTCTTGAATGACACATTTAAACATTGACACACACAGGACATTAGACATTCAGATACGACTACTATACACTGCAATGAGAACCTATCGAAGACACTAAAGCATTGAATGGGACATTTAAATATTAACACTCCGCAACTCGTGAAGTTGGACAGAATCAAACAGAAGTTTCTTTTCTTGTTAAGAAAGGAATGCTAGCCTTCGACGTATAGAATCAATGCTTCTATTCCTCTAATGGTATCTGGGAAGTGTGTCGATAAAATTCTTATCTCTGTTATACACAGTGTCACCCTACCTTGAAGTAAAATCTTTGTGTGTTTAATAGAATTCAACATGCGATAAAAATGATATTTAATCTGTAATATGAGGAAGTTCAATATTTCAAATGTGGTGTTTATGCGTTTCTCTTCGTTAGTGGGCATAAACTTAAATATTACAAGATATAGAAAACTAAATAATGTGGGCGTTGAACGTAGTCCAACGCGCGAGTAATCGTACTGCAAATGGCCGCGCGAGTAACGGAAATAAAATTAAAGTTCAATACAGTTTGTAATGAATTATTTACGTTTCTTTCCATGGTGTATTCAATTACAATATTAGCACAGACAAATAAGAAAAATTTACTAATGATGTTAATAAGGAAAATAAACTTCGTAATGGACGTGTTTGACGGAGTCCAACGCGCGAGTACTCGTGCTAGAAATGGCCGCGCAATTGACGGAATGTTAAGACATGGAACATTTAAGTATGTAATGGGTAGGAAAACGGGCCTTAGAGGGGCTAGACGGGCCGAGGCAATGCAGGCTGGGATAGCACAAAAACGGCCCCGCGCCTGGTGCTTGGCAGCTGAGAGCAGTGGCGCATTCCACGAGGATGAGGGGCGCCGGATCCCTGCTGACGGCTGTCACGTGCGGAGGACAAGGGGCTAAGGGCCCTGGAGAAGCCCTGAATGCGACATTACTAGGGCCACAGGGCGGGAAGTGACGTAGCAAGACAGAACCACAAGCGGCTGCAGAGGAAGGAAAAGGATGTTTGGGATCATTATATCAATAGGCAGTCACGAATAATGACATGGTGTTTCACGTCGCTTATTATATCCTAAAATTTGTTTTGTCTTGTTATCAAGCTTGAGTGTCGGGTTCGTAATGAGGAATTATTATTTTTTTGGCCGGAGAAAGCGCAATATTAACCCTCATAAAACAAATAATGTATTAAGAAGCAGGATACAGGAAACTGCTGACTGTGGTCAGTAGTTTCACTAACAAAGAATATTTTTCAATGTTGCCTGTATCCTGCTTTTTGGGACAATCCCCCTGTTTGTACGAAACGAAACCCCTCCGCCATCAGCATCGCTGTCTTATGGACTCTTTTTATTTTATTCACTGTCAGTTTCTTCTGTACGTCACAAAATCAGAATTGCCACTGATGTGACAAGCACTAAATTATCACTATCTGCGTCTTCCAACACAACTCGTTCTAACCTGAAACTTATATCCTGTTCAGTACCACTCTTCCCAACCATGCTTCTCTCACTAGATAACGGCACGAAATGTTACCAGCGGAAAATGAGATTAACCCGGGAATGCCCGCAAGAGGTAGAATTACGCCAGTGCCCGCAATGAATATCTCAGATATAGCTACAACTTTTTATAACCACGAATGATCTGAAGGTCCATTTACTGATATACATATTTTATTCAGTTTTACAAGTCCCGCAATGCAATTGTTAATGAATATAACACTGCAAATTTCTTTTTTGAATAATTATGGCAAGAACGGTAAAAATTGACAAAGTACACGCAGAAATCATTAAACATCATATTATACTATTAGATAATATTAAATACGATATCTTCAAATTATTTTGGCATTGCTCTAAACAAATATATATTTTACTTTTTCACAAAAATATTTAGGAAGTTATTGTCTTTCTTCTATTTTGCAAGGTTCCCATTTTTTTCATTTTCTGACAGACGTCTCTTGCACATCTTCTTTCTCTTTGAGAGGAAATTGTGACAGTCGATTGCAGGTAAGACAAATTATTACATTTTCTGAGTAGGCAATTGTCATAGACTCGGCTGAAAATAATGCCATGATACCTACCGTTCAGGCCAGGAGCTCCCAATGTACTGGCGCCATTGCACCCAACGTATATAACATATTGCGCAGCGTAGAGATCAAGTTTCAACATACTCACGGGAAATGATTCAGCGAAAGGATAAAAATAAAAGGCAAGGCGAACTCAGAGAAGTAAAATGAAGAAATACAGGAAATATCAGACGACTAATGCATCGCAATAACTCAGGAACATAAAATAGGCGTGGCTTGGATCTCACAGATCTATTGCGAGCACTCCTAGGTGAAATGAAATGAACATGGGACACCTATGCATGAGCGAAACATAGTTTTGCTTCTCCGAAGCAATAAGCCTACTTTCGAAACCCGAGACATTCACAGTCGCGGTCCTGACAGGAGCAATCTCAAGTAATGAAAATAAATTGTACCAGAGACCACCTTTAGGCAGACAACAGCAGTGACAGAAGCAGCTACGTAAAACTGAACTTCGGTCAACAGAGAAATGCACTAGTAACACTTGTATTAAATACCCAAATTTCAAAAATGAAATCAGCTTAGGAGGCTCAGGGCATCGATTGACGTCCCTGCAGTGCTGCTAATCAGGTGGTTCTAGGGCCGGACCCTGGATCCGGGAGCTAGAGCTTGTTCCGGCTGGGGCGGTGCCTCGCTGTGGGAGATATCTGGTTGAGGAAAATTCCACAAGATCAGTTCCGGATATCGCTATCCAGCGAGGGAAGGCCACTGTCTCCTCTCGCGATAAAATATGCACAACACATACGGCTCTAATGACCTTAGAAGTTGACGAGCTCTGAAACACTAATCAATTAATCAATCAAAAATGAGCAGTGAATTCAAAGTGATACGGACTCCTTATGGCGCCACACGCGAGAAAATGAAATTATAATGTGTGATGCCAGATGGCGCCATGTGGCAGTCTTAAGTGCCATCCTATGGGAATTGATGAAACTTAAGGTGGGAGAGAGTGTAAGGTTCTTCAGCACATAACGTCATAACATAACGCCATAGTTCTCAACAGGATACAGGAAATATTGATAAATATTTATTTTTAGAAACTCTGCTAACTAATGGGAGAATTGAAAGACGAACAACCATTGGTTGTAAAGTACTTGAGTCGTCGAACAACAACTTATAATTTTAAGCATCTTAACGTATCGAGTGAGTTCCCAACAAAATATTTTGTGGAGAAATGAGTTCTTAAGATATTTCGGGAAAGCTACAATATTATTTGAGTAACACGACCAAACGCTGTGTGGGAAAAAGAGAAAGTACACTTTGCACCAGTTCAAGTGGATTTATGACAAAGTTGTATGAACTAAAAAAACACTTGCGACTGTCGCTGATCCCCGCCTTTTATTCGGATGCCATTGTTAACAAAATCGCCAAGTTGAATAGACGGGCCCGGGTCAACTTCGTTTGTTCTGACAATCACAAAGTTCTCGGACTTGCTTTCCACGGATGAACTATTTTGTTTAATTTCATCTTCTGAGCACGCTGATGATAGATATGGACGAATATTTTTGAACCTCTCCTATAGATAGAAGGTTAAACCGCAATCTTTCCGCCTTTAGAAAACTGATTGAGAACCATCTTACCAAGGGAAGGATGTTTTTAGGATATTTTGGAAGAAGTTTGGAAAAAACTTCTTGGGGGAGAGCGTCAAGACGCTTAGAGATTACGCGCTCACGATTACTTTACAACCTTTCTAGTGTAATGTAAACCCTAAGAACGATTCATTAGACAGACGATACTTAAACCTAATTATGGAATGGAATATACAAATTTATGAAATAGTACTTCTATGTATATTTTTTCATATAATACTCTTTTCCACAAGACGGACCATCCTGGCCACTGCATTATCAATTCAGTTTTATTTTTATCGTGAACTTGTATAGCGCGGATTAAAATTTTAGACATGAACATACTCGACAGAAACGCCACGTAAAGATAGCAGGTTAGTAAACATAATACATATCTTTACAAAAACCCCTTTCCTAAAAGCAAAATTTAAAATCTATGAATTTCCATATAATGTAAAAGTTACATTTGGCCTTTTGATGTAATGCGGAATATTGTCGATATGATTTTGAAGATATTAAGTTTATAGAGAAGTACAATGAAAATGTCATTTTATTTTGAAGTTGGAATAAAAAGTTTTCTCAGGAAATGTAAACAATTTATTTTATGATGGAGGCCAGTGAGTCGTATAATTTTATAGGCTTACGTAAGTTTTTTTCAACTAGACCTAAATTAGTCCCTGAAGGATGTCGAGTTGGCCAACATGACCTACAGGGAGACATAAAACGATAGATGGAGCGTAAAAAGCAAAATAACGAGAGAGATGGTGAATGTAATGGCGCCTAAGAACAGAATTCTTTCTCTAAAGAACAGTGCAGCTTGCAAGAAAGAGAGAACGGAGATAAGTAAATAACGAATTAGGATAAAAAAGAATAAAAATATGACATTAGAATATTGAAAATGGTGAAACCAATTATCATTCACAAGAAACACGCCATGATACTCATTCGAATAGTGATGAGATTACTTATAAAATTCACCTAAATGAGTTAAAGAATAAATTTTGCGCAAACTAGAATTATTATTAATTAAATATATGCATGTGTAATGCTTCTATTGTCAGTTGCGCTGTTTGTAATCATATTTTATAGAATAAGCAATCATTACTTCACTGATTAATTTATAACATACCCTATTATCAAAATGCCAATTCGGAGAAATAAAAAAAATTATGTAAAAATGAGACCATGAAATATTTCTGATTAATACTTGGAATAAAATTTAAATGGCATTCCGAGATCTCCTTCTAAGTCAACACGAAACACTCAAGAACGATATTCTCTCTCAAATTTAACATTCAAATCTATTGGTTGTCGAAATACATCTAACAGGGAGAAAATCTTATTGAAGCAATTGAGAAAGAATATTTTAAAGTTACTTAGAATAAAGGAATATTACTCGCTGATTACAATGGTTATCCAAAATCAACGTTCGTTTCTATAACTTCAGAATTATTGACAATGTTACGAAAGGTTTAGAGAGGAAGAGGCCACAAATATATGCATGTCTAATTGTTCTATTGTCGGTTGTGCTGTTTGTAATCATATTTTTTAGAATAAGCAATCATTACTTCATTGATTAATTTATGACATACCCTATTATACGCGGGATCCTAACTTCACTTTAGTGGAGGAGTCAGATGCATCTACCCTCATGAAAGGACGAGTGCCCAAGGGGAGGGTTGCTCGTAGATGGGTAGGTGCAATACGAGCTTGTGTGTAGACTCCGTTCAGGTGCGATATGAATTAGCAAACTAAACATGGTCTTCGTGATGGGAGGTAATTCACCTGATGGCGGGAACCGCTGATAATTCCACTTCAGTAGTTCGTGATGTAGATCAACTTGCACCTTGCTGATCGATGACAGTCGCAACAGTGCATGACGCTAATCGTCAGATTCTAAAATGGGTGGTTCTACAACAGAACTTTCTGTCTTGTATACTTCGTAACGATTAAATGGTATAAAAATTGTAATAAATTAGGGAAAGTTGACTACTGTCCCACAAGTGCAGCTGATGTAAACGAAGGTTCCCAATGGAACAATACGAAAGTCGACATTGTGCATTGTGCAGGTTTCAAAATTTTGTAGGTTTTGATGAAACCAAAACAATTAAGCGCAGGGTGTTATATATCTTGAGAGGAAATGTTTTAAAAATGGAATCTAAAAATATCGTGTGTGCAATTTTTCAATGGTCCCAATTTGACACACAAAATGTTAATTTTGAAATAATGTTTAATTTTTAATTTTGAAATAATATTAAATTATGATATAATTCTGAAAAGTACATTTAATTTAAAAATATCTCAATTTCCAATAACGGAGTTGCTAGTTGATCAAATAGTAACTATTTAAAATTTTCTAGAATTTTAATTTTTTTAATGATATTTGAATGTGCGTAATTTTTATAAGCGCAGTTTCATAAATTCAAATAATTAAAGACAAAATTTGAAGCCATTGTCCAGATAATTTCGAAAATATCGTAGAGGTTTCATGCGAACTAGACTCAAAAATTAAAATATTCGTTTGAAATTTAGGGAGTCGACACATGAATCAGATCTATCGCAATTTTTTAATAGAAATTGTGTCTTGTTTCGCCGAAATTGTTTTTCACTGACGAACAGAGCAACAGATGTTTTGATAAATACCATTGATTGCAATGCCATACGTTCACAAAATGTTCACATTAGATTCAAGAGTTAAACATATGAAAAAGAAAAATGTACTTCTATCAAAAAGGGATCTATGCATCGTGTTTTTGTTCAGCAAATTCTGATATTTTTATCGTTCACGTGAACTTTAACCCAGAGATGGAACGTTGTGGCTATAGCGTGAATTCGCCACAACCATTTAAATGGAGAGAGAGAGAGAGAGAGAGAGAGAGAGAGAGAGAGAGAGAGAGAGAGAGAGAGAGAGAGAGAGAGCGAATACTTAAAATATTCAAAATGCATAAACAATTAATTAAAATGTTGATTCACCAATTGATCGGCCTGCTTCATTTTCACTGCAGCAAATGTCAACGCATTCAAATATCTGTGTATATTTCTTTTTCTCCACATTGTGACGAACTTGAAAGTTTATTTTCTGTTTAATGAATACATATTTGCAGTAAAGGAGACATTTTAATTATTACCTGCCAATTATATCATCGTGCCGGAGAAATGCAGTTTACAGATGTTACATGGAACATAGAAGTGGAAGCTTAAAAGCATTTCAAATATTTATTCAAATCAGATAATGCTCTTATTGGGCATTTTCACTATAATCGCGAATATTAGGTCAAATATTTACATTTTACACGATGAAATCCATTCGATATGTTCATTGAACGGAAGCCGTAGTTTACTAATAGAATACCTCTTATCTGAAGTGAAATGAAACACGTCCGCATAGATACAGGCGAAACATTAATTTTCCAACGTGCTACGGGTCCATCGGCTCTAAGAAAACAAAAACGTCCAATTGAAACGCTCTTTTCCGAATAATTGTCATTGATTTCTATTCATATCCGAAGTCAGTGAGTACTGAAGGGACCCATTAAAATCCGATGTTTGCACCGTAAGCGTTTATCGAACTGGAGGACCTCTTTTCCCATTGGTGGTTGCTTAAGTGCAGAGGTTTCTTAAAATCTGACATGCGGCCATACGCAGCCCAGATGTTCCTGCTGCAAAGGTAAAGGCTGTTACGTAATCTAATCACAGCAGTTCAGCTGAACAAGGACATTCCAGGAGTGAATTGTTTATGCAAGTAGTGTACACGGAAACCACAAGGATTTTACGTAAGTCAGAAAAGCGGAAAAATTAGGCAGTTGTCTGCAAAGAAGTTTCTATTACGCAATTGTTATATCGAATTCCGGTGAAAAGTTTCTGTCTGTCTGTCTGTGAACAACGCTAGCGGCAAAATCGATCAGCCGAATTTCTCCAAAATCGAGATAATCCTTAATTGACCTGACTAATTTATCGGCCTCTTGATTTAAATAAATAAATTGATTTAAATAAATTGACAAAATTTCATAGTTCTCGAGTCAATTTCATGACAATCAGAATGTTGATGTGAACTGAAAATATCTGTAAGCATTATTCACGAAATGTGGGAATAGACTCCTAATTTATTTTATTTTATTTATATCACGTCAGAAACAGTTATAAACTATATGTGACGTGCTACGGGGAAAAGTGAACTTTTTGTATATTTTCATAATTCTGTGATCTCTATACTAATCAATGCACTACTTGAATTTTGAATGTACAAAGAAATAAGAGATTTTTGCAAGAATTATTAACAAAAATATTCGCTCCGATGTAATAAAATCTACTTTGAAGGTTAATTCAAAAATAAATTTGGGATCTTAATCCTCATCATGTCCATCGTGAAGGAATAATACTTTCTGTTGCGACAACATGGAGAGCGATAAATTGAATAACTGTATTTCCCACTGAATTCTAGAAGATTATGAAGTTACATTATGTCCAGAAGCAAAACAATGGGCCATCTCAGTCGGCCATCCCAGTCATCATTGTAGTAAAGGTATTCATATTTCTTTAGAACTTTTTTTAATTCCACGAATAAATACTGTATAATAAATAGGGGGAAAATTGACAATGCGACTTAGTGCTTCATTTTTCCGTAGACAAAGTACTGGTTCGCTTAAAGTGTAAGCGGAATTACTCAAGAATCGAAAAATTTAAAAAAAACGAATCGTCTCGTGTCATTGGCAATTTAAGATTTTCAATTGACTATTAATTGTTGCACTACTTTTCATTTAACATCAAGAATGTTATTGGCAGATATTTGTTGAACGCAGTGACATATAGTGATATAACTTCAAGCTATGAAACCATCGTCCAATTACAAAAATACTGACATCCAGATGAATTTATCAAATAAAACGAAACAAGCCTGTTTCGTTTGAAGAAATAAAAACCGTGAGTTTAAAACAGACAATATTTGTAGCAAACTAATGCTTATCTGCATAGCGTGCGCGTATAGGCATGCTGTACGAAACTGTAGATAGTTCAAACTTTCACCTTAAATAATTGCAGAAATGCAATCAGAACTTCAAATTGTTTTTAATTTCATCCTAAAAGATGTCAGCATGTGTATTTCAAAATTATTTTTAAAATGTTTTTAAATTATAAAATGGAACAATGAAGCTTTAAAAAATAATTTAGACATATAAGGGTTAACTATACAATTATAGGACTTTATTTATCAAAATGAAAGTGTCGTGAAATTATTGAGGTTTATTGAATGGAGGAACCGTCATTTTGACCACCTGACTGCACCTACTCACCCACTGTGCGGCACGTGGGCGTTGGTTGGCTGGACAGCGGTTCAGCAAAGAGGCGTTTAAACACATCGGCTCTCACGAGCGCGCCCACACTCTCCTCTGCCCCTCCCAACCCCTTGCCACGACTCCCACTCACTTCCGCCAGCCTACGAACGCGCCCGCGCGCGCTCTCTCGCTCGAAGGGTCATTCTATTTAATTCAGCGTAATTTCGAATCCGATATCGAGGTATTATTTGCCGATACTCCGCCGCGGCGAGGCTCGGCGCAGCGCCCTCTACCGGGCGCGCGTTCCCGTTCACGCTTCTCGCCCCGCCCCCACTCCCCCGCCCCTACTCATCCCCGTTCGCTATTCGCCGGGCCGCCGTACTTGTAATTACGTTTCTTTCGCGGTCCGCGGCCGCGGCACGTCGCCCGCACGAGGCAACTTTTAATTGCAGGCCCTGCCGCTGACGGCGCTCCGAGCGGCCGGTGGCGGCGCCGGCGGGGCGTGGTCGGTGCCCGCGGAGAGGGCCAGGCATTCCTCGCTCAAACGACGCGAGGGCGACGGCGAGTTGCACGGAGGGCGATTGAGGGTGAAGGGCGGGTAATTCGCTTCGGAGGAGGATCCCTTTCGGGCAGAGAGAGTTCCGGTACGTATTATGCTTACGAGATGGAAGTAGTGTTTTGGTGGACGGTGAATCCTGTCCTGCGGTGAATGAAGCGAACACTTGATGAGCGAAGGAGCAGAATGAGGTCTTCTCTTCAAGTAGCGTAGGTTTAGAAGTAATCATGTGAATCCAGTCATGGTAGAATATCCTGATCTTTCTGGGGCCTTTATCGTGATATTTCACCGTTTGTGATAATTGTAATATTACAATAATCGCTTAAATTAATTAATAATTTTTATTCTTGACGAGAATGCTAGCATAATATTGCATTAGCGCTTCCTGTAACCAATACTATGAGTTTCTTTATCAGTTTGAATTCGTGTTTCAATAGTTCGGTTGCAGTGATGTGAGAACGGTAGTTAAATTATTTGCAGAACGTCATCTTCGGAGTGTTTGCGCAGCGTGAGTAATATGATGATGTACACTAGTGGAGACCCGAGCAATTAAATTGGACGGGAAATATAAAGGCGGATCCTTTTACTTACCCGGATATTTATTTACCAAATTCATCTATTCAAATAGGAAGAGTCTTTCTATTTCTGTTCTATATGTATCCTCTCGCTTGTCTGTCCTGGAATAACCTGCCCTACACTCGCTTGTTTGGCCCTGTCTTAACGCCGAATTTCCCAAACCCAGCTTGCTCCTTGCTATCGTCCTCGCCTTGTGCTGCCTTACCTCACCTCGATACTACCCGCCTTACCGCTAAGTTATGCGGGATGTCGACATTAAAAAATATTATTGTTTGTGTAGCATACACAAAATATAAACTACTCTAGCAGACATTGGAGACTTCCAGCTTTCAAACTAGATCTTATTTGCTAAGATTGATTGAGAAGTTCATCCAGGAGAGGGATATTTATAATACACTTTTTATAATGTCTAAGATGATGATACAAAGAATAATGATTTCTTCTCAATACATTCAATGTAGAGTCCCATTATTACAAATGAGACCATTACATATGAATGATTTACAAAAGCATGATATTTTAAAAATATACTTCATCCAATCACTTATACATTACTGTAAGACGTAAAATAAACCTAACAGGGTAAATTAGGCCTGGGATATAAATATCACATTCTCCACAAGAAATTAACAATGTTTTCATTAAAATTTATGTACAATATATTTTTATTAGATTTTTTGACATATTATTTAGGGGACTTTGCCCAAATAATCATATTGCTTTTATTATTAATATTATTATTATTATCCAAATAGGTTTATTAAAGAAAAATTGTAACCGTGCGTAAATTGAAACCGTGTAATTAAAGATTATTTATTTATGCAAAAAGTTGTCTTTTTTTTATAAATATCACTAATTTGTTGCAATTATTGGTTTTATTTTTGAATAACCAAGCATTCCTTTGTGGGCGCACCCATTGGCTGTGCGATTGATTACGTGTCAGAAAGTCAGTAGAAAACTGTTAATTAGCATTTATAAATTCATTTATATGAAATGAATTGAAATGCTTATATTCTAATTATTACTTTTTTGTTAGAAATGAGACACGCAATAATACAAAAGACAGAAAAGTTTCAAACACTGCATTAATGCATTTTTATTTTTGCTAAAAATAGTATGAAAATGCTCTCTCTCTATAAAATATCTATGGGTGATTGTGAATACTAGAAATACAATATTGTGATCTGTTATGCCTTTGAATTTTTTTGGTATTTTGACTATTCTTAATGTTACGCACTTTGCGCATTCTCTACCACCTGAATTTTTGAAAATCAGAAATAAAAATATTTGAAATACATTTCTGAATTTTCAGATTAAATTCCGCCTAGTGTACCCGTGCGAGAACTCTTGCAAGTTATACCCCACCCTACGTTTTTCTAAGGTTATCGTTAAAATGAAAAATACGAATACGTGGTCTGTTTTCATCGTAGTTTCCTCCACAATTAGATACACAGCACTTGTAGACCACGGCTTAACTTTAAATGAATGGTTGCACTACATGCATAAGAAACAATCTTCATTGGTATCAAGCAACTATTATTAGTACTTCCAGTTGTTACTGCAAGAGCTAATATTAAATCTAAGCCTTCTAAGCGTGACGTCACAATAACTGCCACCAGCACCAAGGGAATGCACAGGAATATATTCAGTATTACTCCATAAACATGTGGTATTGTCAGTATCGATAAGCCCCGAACCGGCAAAAATTTTAATAGAATGTCCAAGAATACCACATTCTGTAGATTTCGGGGTAAAAAGTGTTTCTTTGAGAATTTTGGCATCAAAATTTTAATTTTTTAGACAATATAATGCTTGGTTTAAAAGTTATTTAACAATATATCTGACCGAGTGTTGCGGGTTGCATTTAACATGAATAGACTTTTGGAGGACTTGTGAGGATATTTGTAGAGATCGTGGTGGGAAAGTGCGATGCTAGGAACATGCAGGAAATATGCTGGAGATGTCTATGGCACGTGTGAACAACATGTGGAGAAAATGCGAAAATTTTATGCTCTTAATGCTTTCTATGCTTTAATGCTTTTAATTTTATGCTTTTATGCTATTTAAGAATTAAATGCTGCAAATATTAGGATACCAATTACATGTTGGCATGTTTCTTAAGCTGTAATCTACAAAAATAAAATCTTTTCGAACCTTCTTTTGCAGTTTTGGTGGTATTTTTTCTAGGTCTACGTATGGTCGGAAACGACCACAATTTTGAAACTACACAAAATTAAATTGACTATTCTTGTAGTATCTGTATAATACAACCTAAAGGCTTATTAACCTTCTGATTAAACTTTTCCAGTGTTTACTCACTCGCTTAAGAACAGAATGTTTCCTACTATAGCATCCCAGATATAATTATAAAATCTGAGCCCCCCTCCCATTTTTTAAATTTTGTTCACAATTGAGACATTTATGTAAGAGAAGGCTTCTGACATTTTGTGAAATTATTATTATTACGATTATTGACTCACGCCTTTCTTATGATCGAGACGTTAAATTAGTTCTCGACTTCAAATAAATTTCATTCAACTATACGAAGCGAAATAAGTTAACTTCTTTTGTGTGAATCTAATTGAAGTTTTGAGACTTAATATTCTGAGATATTATGGAATCTATTACATGAAGTAGTCATAAATATACTTATCGTATAAAATTGTTAGGGCAAATCAATGAAATTTTATGAATTATATCAGGTATTTTCACTGAAGATTAAGATCACTAATGTCTCCATAACACTTGTGAAAGAAAGGTAATTTTGGTATGTATTTTCTATTTTGCCAATCCCAAATAATGCATGTATTTGCGGTATTATAGGGAATCCCAATGGATATTAGTTTTAAAGCAAATTCTGTTTGAAATATAATTAAAAACGCACATGAGCTAACGTAATTATAGAAATAAAATCCACAATGTATATAATGATATTGATAATCAAAACAAATACTTGTCTACATGCAAAATCTCATAAACTTAATTTGTCAGTGACATTTCACAGAATTTTAGAAAAAGGACAACGCAATTTCATCAGTTTTTCGAACAACAGAATTTTTCAGCTTTGCTTAGTATTTCTTTTCCACGTATCACGATTTTATGATCCCGAGATTTCGCTTATACCAGTCAATAATTTGACCACTGAATGCTTCTACCTGCATATTAAAGTAAGCAACGTCATAAAGTGAACCGTCCATCCCTGGGCTTATGCGAGGGGAGGGGAATGCGGATACAATGCCACCACAGCCGCCGCCACCGCCCCTGTCCCGTTGCATACCTGCCACGCTGCGGCGATACCTGCTCTGAAAAATGGGCGGCTGGATGCGAAATTAATAATGCGGAACGCATTAGTGCTGGCAGCAATTAAGTTTTATCGTCGAGCGGCGGCGACCCTCAGCGTTCGGTATTGAATTTTGCCTCATCCGCGAGGGCGGAGGAGGATGGCATGCAGGCCGGAGGATGAGGGAAGAGAAATAGATGCGCGAGGGGGAGAGGAAAAGGAGATAGTGTGAGTTATAGAAATTCAGAAACCAAAATATAGAGAGGTTTAGAGAAAAGGATTGGTGAAAGGAAATGATGATATAAGGAGGTAAAGAAGAGAACGAGAGTGAGAGAGAGAGAGAAAGGACGAGAAACAGAGGGAGAGATAGTGAGAGAAAAAGAGAGGGTTAGAGAGGTATTACCTTCTTAAATAAAATTCATTAAATGACCAAACACATATAACCTAGAAATAAAGTAAATTTAACGAAACACGTTGACAGTGGATATAAGAATGGGAGAAGGAGTGATTGGCACTCAATTACTGGATCGTTTTTTGTAAAATACCTAATTGTATTGGATTCATGTAAGACATTACAGAAAAAATGAACACAAAGTATAGGATGAATAGAGGAAATAAAAGGAAGCAGTTTCTGATAATGAACTTTGTGTCTAAAAAGACGGCCTTCTGTGCTAGACTGTCTCAAAAATCGCGTAGCCAGCACGAACTAGAGTACGAACTAGCGTACCAGCACGAACTAGAGTTGTGCAAGTAAATACTACAGCAGGAGTCTCCAAAGAAAGTCACAATTTAGAATGAGGAGAGTGACACAAATATAATGGAAAAGAAATGTTCTTAGCGTTACACTTTATTAATATTCATAGGGGTATGAAAACTGATGTTGAATTGAATAATCAAATGTACCACTTAAAAATTAATTCACTTTGCAGCACCTGTGGCTCTTCATAACTTTCACGTTCTTGTGAGAACCTTCCACCAGCCTTCAGCCTCGAACACTGGCTACTAGTAAGACTAGAATGTTGAGACGGTGCAGGGAGGCGTGGGCTAGATTCATTTTTCGGCACTTTTCAGTGCAAAACGCCGGCTTGTTGGACCGAAAGTTCACTTGACAAATCTGTTTTCCTTGACCCTGCTTATGTTTCTCTGTTTTTGTGGATCTGTTTTATGAAATACATTGTGAAAGTTGCGCTAATGCTTGAGACAAGTAGCGATATTATTTATTAATTCAGTTACTCCTTTACCTTTAATGCATTAAACAATTTTATTTTAATTTATTTTCTTATTTATGTTTTGGCAAATGCACATGGCTTAAAATTATAGATAACTTAGTGAACGTTAAAATGTAATTTACAAGATACCATACAAATGAAGTAGAAATAAAAACTATAAAATACATTGATCAAAGATATCAAAGAGAGATATTAAGTTCTCTAATCCATTCCATTGCGGTTAACGTTAAATGCAGGGAGTCCTACGAATATCTCGGGTAAGGTTCGCAAAATTTTATCAAGTGGCATATGGTCTATAGAAAACCAAATTCACAGCGTAATTTTATACAGTATTATACGTACAGGAGGATGCATTATTTTCTAATATATATATATATATATATATATATATATATATATATATATATATATAATGTGTGTGTAAATGATTAGTATAAGAACGAGGAAGCCGTTTATGTCCACACACGTATACGTGCGTTCATGAGTGTATGAGTGATTCGAGAACGGGGAGAGGATACATACAAAAAGATTTAGGAAAGATCGTGTTTTAGTGTACTGTTCCGGCATTCGCCTGGTGTTGATCGGAGAAACCACGTAAAACTACCAATCGGAGCAGCTGGTCGCTATCCCATCGAGACAGTAGCAACGTACCCACTGTCCAAAAATCCACCAACAACGGAATTCGAACCCTATGAATCCTGATCAGAGTCGCTGAAATGTCAGCCACAATGTTGACTCTGAGCTAAGCAGCCGGTTGGCTCGATGGACGAGCAGTCAGTCGCTTCTCGCCGAATGCCAAAAGGAGGAAGCCCTCTTGATGGAGGAGTCACGGGGAGTTGTGACCGTGAGTAGACCATCGCCTCCACTGATTGATTGATTGATTCTAGGCGTGTCAACTGCCAATGTCATTAGTCCCGAAAGTGTGGTGCATGTTTTTCTCTCAGGAGGTGGTGGTGGTGATCTACCCCTGCTGGATGGTGAGATTCAGCGCTGACCTACCGTCGGTTAACGGGATTTTCACCAACCAGGTATCTCCCACCAGGTATCTCCCACCACTCTAGCCGCGACAGGCTCGAATCTCTCTAACGGTGTCTTGGAAAGTGTGTTAGAGTAGTACATGTAAATGTAAGTGTATGAAAAGGGTAGGACAGGACAAGGAATGGGAAGGAAAGAACGCGCGCGGTCCGTGGTCCGTTTGTTAGGGTATTGCGTTGGCATTTGTCCGGTGATGATCGGAGAAACCACGTAAAACTACCGATCAGAGGAGCCGGCCGTTAGAATTCACCTCCAGACAGCGACTGAATTCGACCTAGCTATGTAGCTAGTGTCGAAAATTCCGCCTCCGTCGGGACACGAATCTAGAACCTCCCAGTCAGAATCATACAGTGACTTTGTCTCCACAAAACCGTGGAGACGGTTGCGTGCGTGGCTTTGGAGGGGATGAGTATGGGCGGGGGAATCCCCCTTTGGCGCCGGGGCCAGTGCCTGATGGCCGTCTGAAGCCAGGTACGCTGGCGCATCCGATTTATGGCCGTGCGACTGACGGTCCAATGCCCTGCCAAATGGGCGGGAAATACCGAACTCGCAACTCGATTCTTGCCTTTCGCGCATTTCAGGTCCAGCCGCTATACCGTGCTGTGTGAATGGCACAAGCTTTTAGCTGTGCCTTCTGCAACTGGAATGATTGCATGAAATGTGCGGGAATGCTAATTCACTACTCTCAATTATCACTATAAACCTGTTATATAGTCCTTTGATTTAAATGTTCATGCGATTCAAATTTCTATCAATATGTTCTTAACACTATAAATTGACATGATTAAATATTTGGTGAATTTAAATATGATTTAATGGAATTAATATCAATAGTGTGCAGTTGTTATAAGCAAGCAAATTGTAGTCTATGATTTTTGAAGGATTGTATTAAGAGAGAAATTACGTTATTAATTTGAAATCGTAAATACAAATGCTTTGAAGTTACTTAGTGTGAATATGTGCAATAATTTTGTAAAAATGTGTATATTTTTCGTCACATTTGACAGAAGTGTTTTCATAAAAAAATGCCCCAAAAATAATTCGTCAGTCGAAGTTGCATTTGTTAAAATGTTGATTATGTTGCGATAAGGACAATTTATTTCCAGTAATGAGAATAAACCGAGCGCGAGTTACATGTAAGAGATATTTCCAATAACTTCAAATTATCCAACGACCAAAATCAATATTTGCACAAGATACTCTATTATGAAGCTCTTTATGCAAACATTAAATGTGTTACAATTAAAATTATATATAGAAATATAACAATCCAAGTAATGTCAGCTGAGAATGCCTTAGGATGTCTGGCGCAGTTGCTACAATCAATGATTCATAAAATGTACAAATTAAATTTCTGGGGTCAACTGGACCGAGAATATAACGTAGTCAAGAGGAGATATGAATTTTTAAGACACATAAAGTAGGAGAATCACAAAACACAGTAGTTCAAAGTAATATTATTTTCGTGACTAATTTAATGATCATGCATATTCATAATTCAATGTTTTTTTTATTTTTGGTTTACTGCAGTGGAATTATTTGTAAAGTAAATTATAGTGTTATTAACGAAAAGAGTGTTCCGATATTTGGGGTAGTTCTAGTGCTTTCGGCAATGTACAGCCATATACTACGAAACAATTTTTATTGTTTTACTTTACAATGGTTGATAAAACCGCATTAAATGAAAACGAAGAACGATTGCTTTCAACGAGCTAAATGGAATACTGTTAATTATTTCTTTCTGAATAATAGTATTATTGACGTATCATTTATCTTACTACTTATTTCATTATTTCAGTATTCAAGGTTGATAAGTTGGTTTGACTTAACAAAAATTCATTTTTAAAATATTTCTTTCAAAATTTCCAGTTACCTATGTCTTAACACTTCAAAGATATTATCATTCAATTGTGGCTTTAATGTAGTCCTGAGGCATTATTTCACATGTTAAAATTTACGTATTTCTTCCTAATTCCAATTTCACTTCTTTATGAATCCTCACCGATGGCAGTAAAGGGTTAGTGAACTGAAGGACGCCAAACCCAGTCACAACGACGAGATAACGCTCATCGGAGGTGTTCGGGGGCTGGAAATCTGCTGTGATGGACTGCGGGGTGTATGACCAGGTGATGGGCTGTGATAGCAACGATGGGTAATGACCGGCAGTGGCGTTGTACGCAGACTCGATGATGGCGGATTCGTGTCGTTTAGGTAATCGATTGCAATTGCTCTGCGCGCCCACAATGTGAACGCATATGAACAATCAAGGAGTTGTAAAGAAGAGCTCGCACCCGGTCGCACACATAATGGTTCTAGTCACATTTTAAAGAAGCAAGTCGAGTGACGGACAATGTATGAGGATATTGTAAAAGGTCGATTAAAGCACATGGACGATGAATACAGTGTGATAGCTTGCTGTTCTACGATTTAAATGGATTCGACGGAAGCGATGTATGATATGAAATTTCATGGCTCTACCACCATTATCGTTACATGACACTGAAAGCATCGCATTAAATTACATTGATACATAAACAGCAACAATAAAAATATTTTTGTGCATGAAGGCAGATAGTGATGTTTTAACTTGAATAAAAGAGGATGTAGTACTCCCAGACTCATTGACATCCTCTTTGAAGGCCACTGATTATGCAGATTATAGAATAATGTATCAGAAATCCACTATCACAAAAATAAAAAGTAAATATTGTGAAAACTAAAATCAACTTTAATCACGTATTTTCCGATCATATGAATCAAATTATGATGGTCTCAATTCTGATTTTTCGATTTCGATTATATAAATAAAAACCTGATAATTATCTTATGACCATATAATTTTGTTGGAAGACGTGAAATGTAATTTATTATCGTACTATTGTGTTAATAACTTCAATACAAAAAATATAGGCATTGATTAGAAATATACACATCAGACAAATTACCGCAGTGAGCAAAATTTTAAAAGATTATAGATCCGCCGGCCCGGATAGGCGAGCTCACTTCAGCTGAAGAACCGTAGCTCTGTCACCCCTAAAGGGTCGCGTGTTCGAGTTCTGCCTGAGGAATTTTGTTTTGTGAGAGTTCCGTACGCAAGTCCAGCTACAGTTATCCCAAAGTTCCAAAAAAAAAGTCGTATGCGAGATCCGCAACTATTATCTCAAAGTAACAAAACCAACGTTAATTACTGTTCACTACATGACCCTAGTAATTGAAAAACGTCCTTCAATAATTATATAAGAATTTAAATATATTGTTCTACATATCATTTACTATTGTGATTTCATGTAGAAATTATATATTATTCATATTGAATACTTTTTATGGCTCGCATTTTAAACAAATTATTGACCCTCCCCACGAGTTTTCTTCCACTTTTAGCGCCTTACAGTGATTAGAGCATAGCCTAGACTGCTGAAGCCCCCAAGTGCCTTCTTCTGAGACTTATCCCGGACAAGTATACGTATGGTTGTTTGTCATTTCTTTCCCTAGTGCGCCAATGTTGACTTTTCATTTGAATGCCAGATAGCATAGGCCAAAATACAATACTCGTTATCTTATAGAGTAATTCAAATTAAACCTCTGATTAATACGAAATTGCTAGATATTTACTTTTGCCAGGATCGGCCAAATACCTTGCCTGGAACCTGTTTTAAATGCCGACAAGCGTCCGCATGTCTGTCGTCGATTTTTGACTACTCAAAAATCCCCCCGACTTTGATCAGGTTTGGAGCCGCGAACTTGGGATCAGTAGTTCGGCATGATAACCACTATAGCATCAGAGCCGTCCCCACGATTGACAGTAAAACGCACCAGAATTGGGACATTATTATCTCTAAAGACAGGTGGTCCAAGCCAAGCCTGACCGGCGGGGCCTCTCCTCTCGCCAACGAGACCTTCCCCGCGACCGGCAATTACACACAATCCGCGCGTTGTTTGCCGGCAGCGGCGTGTTTTCTTCAGCCCGCCGCGGAGCCCAACTTTTCCATTAGTCGTCCGCCGGCACCGCGGCGCCGCGCCGCGTCCCGCCCCCACTCTGCAAATCACACCGCCTCAGCCCACCACTCGCCAAGCCCCCTCCACGGGCCCCACTCCACGGGCCCCTCTCCACGAGCCCCTCTCCACGGGCCCCTCTCCACGGGCCCCTCTCCACGACCCCTCTCCACGACCCCCTCTCCAAGATCCCCTCTCCACGACCCCCTCTCCACGACCCCCTCTCCACGACCCCCTCTCCACGAGCCCCTACACGCCTTATCCCGCCTTTCGTACGAGTCTCGCCGACATTTCGCCCTTCCCGCCGCTCCCAGCGTCTTCAAGACTCCCCGCTACACGCGTCAAACTTCCACGCCTCCCCTCCGAATTTCCCCCTTACATCACTGCCATTGGCTTTACTCTTCTCCACAGCACCAACCGAATTTTTTGCTATTTACCCTCTCATTTAGTGTCAATAGTGTCAGTGTCAAATTTCCCCGCTACCCGGCCGAACCACCACGCCTTCCCTTCGACTTTTATCCCTACTCTGCTTTCAGCGTCTTCGTGCTTCTCCGCACCACTGGACCAATTCTCCCCAACTTTTCCCCCTTCACATCTCTCCCAGCGTCTCAGTGATTTTTCCTGCCAATAGCCCGATCCTCTCTACACATTCTCTCCGACTTGTCGCCTTACCCTGCTGCCTGCCTCTTCGTTCTTCTCTCTGCCAATCGCTTGAGTCCGCTCCGGCTTTTCACCCTTCACACCGCTCCCAGTGTCTTCGTGACTTTCCCCGCTACTCGCCCGAATCTCCACACATCCCCTTCGACTTTTCACCTTACTCTGCTGCCAGTGTCTTCGTGCTTGTCTCCATCCCCAAACTCATTCCTTTCACAATGCTCCCAATGCATCCATCATTTGTCCACATTTGACAAGCGGACAGGGAGGCGGACAGGGAGGCGGACAGGGAGGCGGACAGGGAGGCGGACAGGGAGGCGGACAGGGAGGCGGACAGGGAGGCGGACAGGGAGGCGGACAGGGAGGCGGACAGAAGAGGCGGACAGAGGCGGACAGAGAGGCGGACAGAGAGTCGGACAGAGAGTCGGACAGAGAGTCGGACAGAGAGTCGGACAGAGAGGCTGACGGGGTGGCGGACGGGGAGGTGGACAGGGAGGCGTACAAGGACGCGGACAAGAAGGTGAAACAGGAGAGGTGGTTCAGGGCATCAACTGATATCACCGCAGTGCCTCAGTCAAGGAGTGCCGAGTTTCGAGTTACGAAAGTGGCAGAATTTTCAGTACTAGCTAGATAGCTAGGTCGAATTAAGTCGTTGTCTGTAGGAGAAGTCTAGCATCCGGCTGCTCTGATCGGTAGTTTTCCGTGGATGAATATCAGGTGAATTCCGGAGCAGTATCGTAACAAACTGACCGTGGACAACGCATGCATCTCACAACACCTGCTGGAAGACCGGTCGGGAGCTTAGAGCAAGTTCCGGAATATTCCGCTGGTGGAGACACCTGCTTCGAAAAACCACTATGCGACAGATGTCGGCGCCAGACCTCTCAATCCAGCGGGGGAAGATCGCCGCCTCCTCACGAGTGGAAGCATGCACCACACTTACGGGATAAATGACCTTAGCCGTTGACGCGCCTGGAATCACCAATCTATCAACCGGCAGGCGGCCGAGGGTGTGCCCATTTGTGGAAAGCGCTATGTCTAAGGGCACAAATCGCCGATTCAACTGCCTGCGGTTGAAGAGGTGTGTCTTTGCTCTATTACTCACCTTCCAGACCTGACATCGTACTTCGACTCTCGGACAGTTCAAGTGAAATTTGCTAATGAATTGTCGTACACTTTTCGTGAATTATTCACGTATTCTCCATTTCATTTAATAATTTATTCATTATATATCACTGCGATCATTATCATTAATTTATGACCAACCAGTATGTTACCTGAGAATGATTTATTAAGATATATTTTGATCAATAATTACAATATGCAGTCATTGCAGTATCTGGTTTGATTGAAATGAATTAACTTTCCTAGGTCAGAGCTTCCGAAAATCTCGTAGCTAATGGAATTTCTAATTAATTGCGAAGGGAGTATGCAATCATAAACGTAGAATATTCCGAAAATGAAACATAAATGGTCGTTACGATTAGAGATAAATTTTTACCAAAATAGTATGATTTTTTAATCTCAAAATAACTGTACAATGCGAGAGGCTAATTCATATTTGCTTTTTCCTTTTTTAATTTCAAATGATACAAACGTTACTTAATCGTATAAAAATGTTTATCCGCGATAAACTAAAACTTTTAAAATCAACTAATTGAATGTCGACTTTGTCATATGAAGTAGAACTGTTTAATTTCTTATCTTAAGAACTACTATGGGAATCTAAATTATTAATTGTGGAAAAAGTTAGATGAAAAGGAAGTGCTGATCTTAGTGTTATAATGAACAAAAGAATTACACGGTTTCCAAATTACAATAGTATACATGAAACGTAAAACGTTGAGATGTAAAAGGCTTCAAAATTCAGAAAACATTTTAATAAAATTCTTCGATATAAATTATGGTTTCTGATTAATGTATTTTTGATTTCAATACGTTTAATTTAAAATGTCTGTCTAAAATAAATCTGAATTAAAAGCGTAAAAATACACTAAATCCCCATCACGGTGACAGAACTCATTACGATGACAAATTACGGTGACCATTACGAGTAACCTGTCGAAATATTGTGCCTAAAAATGAGGAAAATATTGCGTGTATAACTCAGGTTTATGAAATTTACCAAAACATATTCATTGGCAAAATTCTCATTTTCGACCATTCTCTACGCCCTAGAAGTGTATGTCTTTTAATCTGAGGAACTTCTTATAAAATTTAATAGAACTATCCGGTTATCCTCTTTATAGCTATGCATTTCTTTTGTATTCTACTACTTTCAAAATACAGATTAAAGAAAGAAATTCTGGTTGACTACAGAAAACTACGGCTATATACCGTCTTTCACAAAATTTGTGCCATACGAAAAATAAAATTAATAACTATTACACTACATAAACTTGAGGGATCTCGGTAATCTCATCTTTAAAAGTTTAATGATTTTACTTTTTCTTAATTACAACGTGCACTATATTTCATCACATCGATCCTTACATTCTAATATGAATTATCTCTAGGTTTGGACCCTAAAGAAAGGAACATTTCTTTAAATCGCCGATTCGGCTTGTATGATGCATTTCTATAGGTAATTTGATGAAAGTATTTTGTCTAACAAACAGGAGTATACTCAACCTTTTTCGCGGTTAATGAGATTTACGATACAAATTGAAGAGAATGGTTTTTGTAAGCAATAATAGTGCTAATCAGAAATTGCCCCGAGGAAGGCCTTTAAACACCGAAACGTTGGCCATTCAAAAAATGCTTTTTTTGTGTCCTAAACTCAAGATAATAGAATCTAATTTCAACCTCCATCGTAGCGGGGCGCAGCAAACTGGACCGAGAATCTCCTCTTCATTCTCAAGAGAGCGGTGACGATGAGTGGCTTGAGGCGCCGTGCTGTTTCCGAGCAGAAAAGGAGACTTCTGCGAACTTTCAGCGCGGCCGGTGTCACCTCTGGATACACTCAGCACGAGAGCTTTAAGTGGGCAAAATGGAGCGAGCAGTTTGCGGGAAAGAGGAGACAGGATGAAACTAGCTGTTAAGAACTGCATTAAATATGCAATGTACGGTTGGCTAGTGCTGCAGCAAAGTGGGTAGCATCATCTGCCTTATGTGTAGTGAGAGTAAAAGCTGGTCTGCACTAGCAGGTTAAGTTTTCTTTTGTTAAGTTCACGGCTATTAGTAATCAAGTAACCATGTAATATACAGAAAGTACATAACTAATCTTGCAATGAGCATTGACAAGATTAAATATTCTTGAAACAAATGTTGTGGAAAAGATGATATACACCGTTTGAAAAGGCACTTTTCGCCATATTAGTGTCTTAGATGTAAAAGAAGAAACCATTTGTATCCAACTAAACGATATGAATGTACCATTCCATATTCTACGTTAGAAAATGTCTGAAATAAATGTTCTCAATAATTATTTCAGTTTTGATATAGACTAGTAGAAGAAGATAACTTTTTGACAATGAGAAAAGATTTTATATAACGAAGTCGCACATGTGATATTTGCCTCTGATTGGTAGATAACTCATGGGTGTTGGTTTCTGGCGGTACATAAATTCTCTCTGCAATAGATAGTGATGCAACAAGTACTAGTGGGGATGAGCGGGGAGAGAACGTAAATAAAATTGCTTTCCTTTTGCACTATTGGTATATTCCGTTTTTTCTTGTGTAAGACAGAACTGTGATAAAGACACGTACGGTTCCTCATTTATCTATTTATACAGCGAAGAAAAAAGATTTAATGATTTTATGGAACTCCATTTTTAACTTTTTTATGTTATCATAATTCACTTTTATTCTTCTCATATCTTGAATCAGAGTTTATTAAATATCAGCGATATTATTTATCAAGACGTCAGGGCTCTTGAAAACACTTTACGATACCGAGTTTTTCCTGCAAAGGTAAAGCGTATTTAATGTTACTACCAATACAATTTATAGACAAAGTATTAAACTTTATAATGAAAACTGGGATATCGGATGTACCTGAGGTAGCGCTCCTTTAGCTCCTTAGTTCACAAAGTTGTGAATTTTATTTCCATTTTGAGCACCGATTTTGAGCTTTAATATGCATTGTCCCTTCGTAGTCTCTCTATCAGTTTATTGCGTGATTTATAATACGAAGTCCAAACATTGAGGCTCATCCCGGAGATGTAATAATATCAGATTAACCGGTCCCTTTTGTGTAAGCTGGGAAATTGCCTGAAGTTCAGCATGGTACCAAATTAGTTAAAATTAAATAAGTAAAAATATGATGAAAATATAATGAAATTAAAAAATTAATTTAATGTAATACGTAAATAAGAATCATTCAAAGATTAACTGTATTGAAATTGTGAAGTAATTTTGCTTAGGTTTTTTTATCAATGTTTTTCTTCTTATAGTAGGATACAGGATCACGGGATCGGTCAATTAATGGATTACACTAGTTTGCCAACGTTTTTTGAATATTTTATTCCATCATCAGGGCTTACTAATACATATAGTGGTCAAATTCCGTGTATTAGTAAGCCCTGATGATGGAATAAAATATTCCGAAACGTTTGCAAACTAGTGTAATCCATTAATTGACCGATCCCGTGATCCTGTATCCTACTACTTATTAACGGTCGTGATTTCTACAATGGTACATTCTTATAAACAAGAATTGGTTTTCAAGCCAACTCGTGGCTCAGAGCGAAAGTCGCTTGTCTTTCACCAAGAAAATTCAATTTTAATTTTCTAACATTCTCATGTGCAATTTGTTCCGACAAAACGAGCTTGCCTGCTTCACAGCGACCAGTCTAACCGCTGTGAATTGTCCCCAGCCTTCCCTAATTTGGCTGCTGGGTAGTGATTGATTGATTGATTTTTTCGTGTTTCCGGGCGCGTCAACTGCTTTGGTCATTAGTTCCGTTAGTGTAGTGCATGTTTTTTCGCGAGAGATGGAGGTGATCTTCTTCCGCTGGATGGCGAGATCCGGCGCCGACCTAGCGTCGGCTACTGGGGTTTCCCCCTAACCAGGACTCTCCCACCAGCGGGGCACCGCCCCAGCCGGGACAAGCTCTAAGCTCCCGACCTCCCGGAATATGTGGTAATGTAGTGCATGTTAGTGTGTCAGTGTGTGTATAAGAGGAGAGGATAGGACAAGGAAGAGGAAGAACAGATCGCACGCGGTCCGTGGCCCGTTTGTTAGGGTACTGCTCCGGCATTCGCCTGGTGTTGATGGGAGAAACCACGGAAAACTACCGATCAGAGCAGCCGGCCGCTAGGATTCTCTTCCAGACAGCGACTGAATTCGACCTAGCTGAATAGCTAGTGTCAAAAATCCTGCTGGGTAGTGACGCAGAAGCGCGTGCAAAGAGGCTCGTACGCGGAGATGGAACCTGGCGGTCCTCTCCACAACTGACTACTCTCACAGATACCCCTAACATTAAATCAATAATTTGGTCGCTTATTACCTCGAAATTAATGCGACCTTAAAAACCAAATAACAAAGGAATTGGTATTTTAGTTTTCTTTTGAGAAATTGTCACTCTTCAGTTGCCCATTACGAAACTATTTAATTAAGATTGGATTGGATAGAAATACAAAATTATATAGCTTGGACTACTACAATAATCTTCAACCATCGGAGCCAAAATGGGGAATTAAAAGCATACGTGAGCAAGTATAACAAAAAAACATTATAGTAACAAAAATTAATTCGCTTGTAAAAACGCATTGATGGCAATACTTCTTGAATAGTTAATAATGAAACAATCGTAGAAGTATGAAATTATATACAATGTACAGAAAGTACTTTAATAGGAATTATTTTGGGTTCTTTTTAGTCGGTATTCATTCCGAGCTTAATATCTAAAAGATAGAAAGCCCCGAACCACTTTATCGTCACGAAAATGGAATCAAAATTCGAGTGGCCTCTGAGCCACAATCGGATTGCAAAAAGTCTTGAGCGGAAGCGCCTCTTTCGCCCAGAGTGTGGGGCATCATTAGAGGCCCGAGGCGCGGAGGCGGGGGCGGGGGCGGGGGCGGGGGCGGGGGCGGGGGCGGGGGTTGGGCGCACACCTGGGAGCGCGCTCTCGCGGTCATTAGCAGAGATAGCGGACGCTGGCCCGCGATCTATCACCGCGCGCCGCGCCCGTTGCCATGGCGACCGCGCGCCCCCCGCCCTCGCCTCCCCACCCACCATCCCCCGCCCTGGCCCTCCCCGGCCCCCCGCCACGTCCGGTCCCACTCGGCCACATCCAGGTCCATCCCGCCCCCACCCCGCCGTCCCACGCCAGGATCGTTCCTGCATAACCCCAGCCCGTCCCCTACCTCGCCTGCCACGCCCACCGCCCTGCTCTGCCCTGCACCCTACTGTTTCGACACCCTCCCGCCCCTTCTTGTCACTGCCGGGCCTCTCCCACATCTCACTCCGCCCCGTCATCTCATGCCAGGATCCCTACCACTCCTCATTACCCCGTCCCATGCTGCGCCTGCCACGCCTACAGACCTGCACCGCTCTACCCTGCACCCAACTGCTCCACCATCTCTCCTATCTCGTCAGTGCTTGACCCCCCATATGACTCCACCACGTTATCCCATGCCAGGATCCTTCCCACTCCTCCTCACCACGTCCCTTACCAAGCCTGCCACGCCCACCACCCTGAGCCGCGGCTCTACCCTGCACCCTACTGCTCCGCCTCCCCACCCGCCCCTTCTCGTCACTGCCTGGCCCCTCTCACATTGACCTCGCAACGTCATCCCTCTCCCCGATCCTTCCCGCTCTTCTCCACCCCGGCACCCACCACGCCTGCCCCGTCCCCCTTCACCCTGGACCGCTCTGCCCTGTACCCCATTGCTTGCCCCCACGCTCGCCCCCCCCGCTGGCCCTCCGCTCGCCCCCCCGCTCGCCTCCCCCGCTCGCCACCCCCCCGCTCGCCACCCCGCTCGCTCGCCCCCCCGCTCGCTCGCCCCCGCTCGCCCCCCCCGCTCCCCCCCAGCTCGCCCCCGCTCGCCCCCGCTCGCCCCCCCGCTCGCCCCCGCTCGCCCGCTCGCTCGCCCCCGCACGCCCCCCGCTCGCCCGCCCGCTGCCCCCCACTCTCCCCCGCTACCCCCGCTCACCTCCCCCGCTCGCCCCCCCGCTCGCCCCCCAGCTCGCTCGCCCCGCTCGCCCCCCGCTCGCCCCCGCTCCCCCCGCTCCCCCCCGCTCCCCCCGCTTGCCTCTTCCCGCTCGCGCCTTCCCGCTCGCTTCTTCCCGCTCGCCCCTTCCCGCTCGCCTCCCCGCTCGGCCCCCTTCTCATCTCTGCCTCGCCCCTCCCCAACTGACCCCGTCCCGCCTGACCTCGACCCGCTCACCTCCCTTCACCCCTCCACTTCACTCTCGCCCGGTCGGTTTCTCCCCGCCCCACCCACTCCGTGCCGCGCCGACGCTCTGCCTCCCGCCGCGCCGTGGATTCAATATTCGGGAGTTATGACGGACAGCGGCCAATCTCGGGGCGCCGCCGCGGCGCCACCGCCCCCGCCGCCTTATCGGAGCGGCGCCCGCGCGGCACAGCGGGCGGGGGCGTTGGCTCTGTTTGCGGGAACGCCGGACGCGCCATGGGGCCACGCAGCGGGACGCGGTGCTGTTGCGGGGGATGCAGAGGATACGACGGAACGTCAACTCACACCAGAGGTTGGGTGTTGTTGCTGCGGCGGTGAGGTGTTGGCAGCATTACCTAATGAATTTGACGTGATGGCCAGAAATGAAAGGATAGGGAAGGTGGTATTAATTTAAAAGAAAATTGGATGAAGTACTTACTATAATTATCAACATTCGTTTTCTTGAAGGTAATTAAAAGTTATAGAACATTCTCCAATATTTTTCTTGGGAAAGTTGTGTAGTATTGCAATAAAAATTGATAAAAGGTGTAATTAATGAAAGATTCTTATTTTTCCATTAATTATGAACATAATGTGCCGAAAAAATGTTTTTAATTGGAGATAAAACCCTCTTTCCCCGAGTCCACAAATGAAAGAAAAGTTAATTTTTGTCATTTGTGTCAGAATTTTAATGACATAATAATAAATGATAAGTGGTTTAATTTAATATGAAATTTTGGTGAATGTAAGAGTTGTATCAGAAAATTTCAAAATTTATATTAGCAGTCTTTATCGACTTCTGTAATCAGCTCTGCTTAAAAATGTAAAATGTGCCTATAGTGTCCTTTTCCCTAACTGATATTGCGAGGCGGTTATATTATTTGATCATATTAATAATTTGCTAGATGCAAATTAGTTCTATGAGGGGCGATGAGCGTACCGTAAAGTACCTGAGGGCAGAGGGTACAAATGAGGACGAAGAGCATCCATCGAAGCGAGGGGACGGAGATGTCCACAGGCAGCAAGAGGGAATATTGTTGCGGTGACGGCCGAGTCACGGCGCGGAGGGCGTGGCCGGGGGCGGGGGCGGACGGCGAGTATGCATTTCAGACGAGACCGCGAGAGGCGGTTCTCGAGAACCGGGCCGCCGATACGGCCCGCCGCGCCGGCCGGCGCCGAGGAACGCCAGGGTGGGCTGGGCTGGGAACCGATATGGCCCGGCCTCCACCCACACCTCTTCCTCCACCCGCCTGAGGTCGGTCTCAGAGTGGACAGGGCGGCGGAGGCGATATGGGCGGCCCGGGATATCCGCCTCGCGCCTCCCCCACCCTCCCCTCCTTTCCCCCATCCCTCCTCTCCGCTGCGAGGCTGCTGCTCGCCTGGCGCGTACCCTGGGGAACGCCTGGCTCGACCCGGCCGGCGTGGCGCCCGAGGGCCCAAACTCGCAGAGGCGCAAGGCAGAGATGCGTATGCTGTTGCGAGCGGCGCGTCCGCGTACTGGGCAAAATGCGACGCGCATTTGCAAACGCGGGTTCCTGCTGACGCTTGGGATCGTGCAACGAAAATAAAATTTCTTTTGATGAAAGGCGAAAAAAAAGACGCTCGCGTTGCTTTTAAATGAAATGAAGAGAGAGGATTTTCATAGCAGAATGATAGAAGGCGCATGCCGCTTGAGAAGTTAAACTGGAAGACTTTGTTTCTAAAAACATACTTGAAAATGAGAAACGAAATATTTAACAATCCGGAAAATTTTAACAATCAAGTTAGAAAAAAACAATTGAACAATTTTATAAATATAATGCATTTTACCGTATCAAATTTTCAGTGTGAAAAATACATTATAACAGTGCGTTCTTTGCCTACTAAAATCGTTATTTTTATAGAGTCGAAATTAAACTGAGTTTGTAGTGCGAGTAATTGACTTACTAATTTGTGGCAATGTGAAGAAATGTGAAATAAGAATAAAATAGTCATGATTTAATCTTAATTTCCGACAATCAGTCATGATGTTTAAGACACTAATTTTCTAACATTATATTCCGAAAGAAAAATCAGTGATGTCCATGACGCAGAAATTTAATTCAAATGATGTATATAATCATAAAACTTACTCTAAAAATGTTTGTTTAGATGTCATTACACATTCCATATTAAATGAAACTTTTGGTTATATAATTTTTTAAATAATTGGTTTCACAAATTAATAAGCGATGCACTACAACATTCAGGAGCACAAGTAGCAAAATCGCATTTCCCGGGCCTAGTTTCTATTCAATTATCAATTTGTTCGAAAAAATACCGTTTTTTAATTTATTGGAATTGACTTAAGTATACATGTTAGTAGTTTTCAACAAATGAGATTTAAAGTTTGCTGTGTCTTGTGTATTAAAATGAAGGTATGAAACAAATTTACAAACACTATATAATTTCCCTTCTTACATTTGCTTATTGAATTCTACGAACCCTTTTACATATATCAGATAATCAACCAGATGTCAATATTCTAGTACGGAGAGTGATTTATTATTTTCCCATGAAAAGATATATCCGCATATAAACTGTATACACATATATACAAAATTATTAGGCTTCTCTAACTCTTTAAAATATTAATATTGGGAAAAAGCATATTTGACGTGCGAAATTTTAATATAATTTCGGGATGCAAGCCCCTGTAATAAGATTTTGAAATAGGACCACAGACGAAAGTAAAGTTGCCACTGAGCTAATTACTCATCTTTCTATTAAGATATACTCTCTACTGTAGTAGCACGGGATCAGCTGCAGCTATCAATTGTCCAATTTTTGTACTGTGAAATATAATGTGAATAGAGTTGAATTATAAAATTGTTTTATATATTACCTCATTTAGTTAATTACACGCGTAATATAGTTTCATTTAGAAAAATATTGTTACAGAAGTGTCCTGAATCAGAAAAAATGCTTTTCATCACAAAATACGTAAAATGTTTTTCCCAATAGTACTGCTAAAGAACAACAAATAAAATCATCATGTATAATATTGTATTTAAATTATATATACAAAAACAGTCTCCACAAGTAGTGCAATAGTATAGTGTAGTGTGTATATAACTAATATATATAACTAAGACCTCCCGGTCAGAGGTGCTGCTACCATTATCGCTTTTTCTGTTATTTCAGGAGGTGCCAATTCAACCACTGGTTCACTAGACATTTTACACTAAAGAATTGACCAGTTTGTAAGGGCAACCCCACGCCAGCAACATATAACACAAAATGACGCGTTCTGATCTTAAAGGCTGACAAATGTTTCTTTTATTACTACCTCTGCACTAGTAAAATAAGATCAAAGTGAAATTACGATACGATTTATTTTAAATAATTTTCCTCGAAAAAAATACCAATAATAAAAGAAATTAAAACTGAGATGGATAATATAGTAATAATAAACGAACTTTTAAGGTTCACAATCTAACGAAACATTAACTAGAATGATTCTCAGTGATTAATCAAGTGCCATACTTGGTTTGTAAACTTCTCTGTGAATGATACAGGTCAAGAATCTGTATCATCATGAAATCTGTATCGTAATGTGTATCATTGTAACGAGTTGCACGCCATTAAATGACAGCATTCTGGAATGGAAGTAAAAAAAGCATGTAATAGCGGGCAGTCCTCTTTGAAAGTGTACTGTGTGATAGCTGTGTGTGAGGTATTATTTATTTTTCGTATAGTCATTCGCGGTGAGATGTCACTGGCTGCAGTTCCACATCCCGTCACAAGTCTCCCCCTCTCACATCCACAATATGTTTCAGCCGCCATCAAAGGAAACACTTCCGCCCCACCCCCGCCGTTGCAAGACCACGACCCTCGCCGACGGCTGTAGGGAACGCTGCTCGAGGCGTATGGAGCAAAGCGTGCCAATCGCTGAGGCGCACGACGATGGAGATGGCGGGGGCGGCGGGGGCGGCGGGGGCGGCGGGGGCGGCGGGGGCGGCGGGGGCGGCGGGGGCGGCGGGGGCGGCGGGGCGGCGGGGGCGGCGGGGGCGGCGGGGGCGGCGGCGGGGGCGGCGGGGGCGGCGGGGGGGCGGGGGCGGCGGGGGGCGGCGGGGCGGCAGCGGCGGGGGCGGCGGGGGCGGCGGGGGCGGCGGGGGCGGCGGGGGCGGCGGGGGCGGCGGGGGCGGCGGGGGCGGCGGGGGCGGCGGGCGGCGGGGGCGGCGGGGGCGGCGGGGGCGGCGGGGGCGGCGGGGGCGGCGGGCGGCGGGCGGCAGGGGCGGCGGGGGCGCGGGGGCGGCGGGGGCGGCGGGGGCGGCGGCGCGGGGCGGCGGGGGCGGCGGGGCGGCGGGGGCGGGGGGCGGCGGGGGCGGCGGGGCGGCGGGGGCGGCGGGGGCGGCGGGGGCGGCGGGGGCGGCGGGGGCGGCGGGGGCGGCGGGGGCGGCGGGGGCGGCGGGGGCGGCGGGGGCGGCGGGGGCGGAGGGGGCGGCGAAGGGAGGAAGCGGGACGGCACGGCCCCTCGAGACCTCGTTACAGCCTGGCGCCCCGACGCAAGCGCCGGTGGTTAGCACGGCCCCACCCCCGCCGCGCTGCCAACGCGGCAACCACCTCCAGCTGCCGTCGCCGGCGGCTCGTGCAGTATGGATCGGCGACGGCGGCGGCAGCGGCGCTGCGGCGGGCCTGTCGCAAATTTCAATTTTTATCAATTCACGCTTCATACTCTACGCGCAGTGACTCGCAATGTGCCGAGATGGGGTGGTGGCCGTGGGGAGGAGGCGTATGAGAAAGATGGTGTGAGGGTGGCGCGCGGGGGGTGGCATAGAGAGCGAGTGCTAGAATATGGGGCGGCAGAGTTTGCTACGTGGGCGGAGTTGAATGCGGAAATAGCGGCGGCGGCGCAGCAGCGTCGAATGGGGATGAAGGGGAGAATGCGCGACTGTGGAAGAGGATCAGGATCGTCGGCGAGTCCCGTGATGGTGACGAGAAAGATCTTGTAATCCAGATAATATCTTGTGAGATATCTAAGAGATGTGCGAAGTTGCAAACGAGCTACGTGAGAGTGGATACGTAATTCTGAAATGAACAGTAGACATTTTACGTTCTTTGAATGGTGAGAAAACAAGTATTGGGAATACAAAAGTTTGCGTGTAATGCAATTGGGACCCATGGCGATATGACACGAAAGTTCACAGACTGACACTAAACATTAAAATAGCAGATGTGCGAAGACTTTAAGTGATATGGAATCTGAAGAGTCTTCTTATGAGTGATGACAGACGTGTGAAGAACTCGTGAAATAAGATGAGAAAGTCTTGTCGTTCGAGTCACTCTGAAACATCAACAATACGCAGCTCTTTGAAGAAGCAATAAAGCAAATAACAGAATGGCGGAGTTTATGTGGTAGATGAATGTGACGGTGCAACATACGGCATGTCCGCAGATAGAGTTGGTGTATCCAAAGGAGATAAAAGATGTTGCGGAGATCATCAAAACTCCGAAGTATGGTAAATGTCTAAAACACAGCCGTCACTAGAGATAAGATTCTCAGAATAGTTATTTATGTATTAGGGCCGAAAACTGAATAATTTTGGATGAGGAACCTCAGCTTCCCACCGCCTCGGTTGGTAAACTAACTGAGGCTAAAATCATTCAATATCGGCCACGTGCACACTATACTTTTCGTATACTCACCTCCCAATTTTAGGTTCGAAGTTTTAGGGAGATCTCATTTATACCATGCGGTTTCGTCGTATAGATGCAGATGTTGTTCTACATTATCGCTTACGGAGTCAGTATTGTCAAAATTGTTAAAGCATAGAGAATGTGCGGCTGGTTTTCACGATTTGTTTCGTAAGTGGAGTATGATATTCCAAAGATTATAATTGAGGAAGCTGAAGCTGATACTGAGAGTTTACTTCGTCAAAAATCAAAGGATCGGTACAAAAGAGAGTATGAACTTATTCACATAAAACATTACGAATTAAAAATAATAAATATTATTTTCCAATGTGTCAACAGCCATTTGTACATTGTCTTGTTTACTTCACGTTACCGTAGTAATGGTCCTCTAAAATTCATTCTTGGGCTACGCCACCAAAGCCAACCTTTGTTGCGTATAAACTCCTTTGCCAAATACGGCTTTTGAAATGAGAATACGAAAAATTATCATTACGTTACCGTCTCTCTGCCCCGCTAACAGAAAGGGTACTACACGTATGCGAGCGTTTCACCGACAAACTGCGCCAATTAAAAATTGTGCTCCATTAAAAATCCAAACGTAAAATTGGGACACCCCAAATATCGTGCCGCCCACCCTACTCCTTCCTCCAGCAAGGTTTGCTACCGGTACATTAACGAAAGTTGCGGAGGGCCGTGGAGATGTTGACAACGAAGGGCAACCAGAGGTCCGCGCCGCGAAGTTAGCGAGGGGGCCGAAGAGCTTCTCAGGCTTACGCGGCGCGTCCCAATTAGGCTCCGCCATCGCAGCTGCCCCCGCCGCCGCGGAAGCCGTTCCAACCCCCTCTTCTCTCCTGCCCTACCGTGCCTTCCTCGAGTTCAGATGAATTTAACGGCGCTAGGAGGAGCCAACTTGAAATTATGTATGTGTCATTTAGAGTAATTTAATTGGAGGCGCGAATGCGGCCCGCGGCTCCGCTTCTCCGCAGTCAAGGCCTCCTTCCCCACCCCTCCCTTCCCCTCACGTCCCTTCACATCCCATTCCCGCCCAACCCGCCCATCCTCCAATCCCCTCTTCGCCCCGCCCCTCCCCTCCCGCCCTGCCCTAACCCTGTCCCCTGCCCCATCCCGCTCCTCCACAGCCCTCCCTCTCTCCACAGGCCCGGCCCTCTCCCTCGCCCCCCCCCCCCCCCCCCCCCCCCCCCCCCCCCCCCCCCCCCCCCCCCCCCCTTCTCCGCACCGCCCCTCCCCTCCCCTCCCCTCCCCACCCCGCCACGATCCGTGTCAGCCTCCGCTGCGGCTCGCGCCCTTCTGTTTCTGCCCTGGGGCTGACACTGTCGGCGCGGCAGAATGCTTTATTTCATTACGTCCTGTTGACTGCCTTCTCTCTGCAATTAAACTCCTATGGGGAGCACAGAGGTATTACGTAATATCAGACGTAATCCGTTTTTGTTTTTGTTTTTTTGTTATAAGGTGCCCATGATCAGAGTGTTTACAATAACTGTAGTTTGATATCTTCCCCTCAGACACCTATTGTATTACAGTTGACTTATTGAAGTCGTTGGTTTTGATTTATATTTATGTACTACGTTTATTTAAACAATTTGAAAACAATCAGAAAATATGAACATTCGAGTATTTTTCGTTGCTTTCTACGTATTTTTTATAATTCCAACCATATTATGCGTTGTACTTATAAACACCTATTATTCTTACAAACTTAAGCAATTTATCTAGAAAAGAATAAAATTCATTTGTATTGTGAATTATTTTTATACAGAACAGACAATTAATACGATATTTTACAATATAATATATGAATTTCATTTCTCCAGAATAAGTCAGCTCAATTGAAACTCTATGATCAATCTAAACGTAAAACAGATTTAACGACACTACTTTTGTTCATTCATTAAGCGTCATGTTAAAAAAGTATTATAAAATGTCGCAAAATCTATACATTTAAAAAAATAAGGTATTCTGCCATGGCTTCGTTTAGAGCTTCTACTGAACCGATTGTTGTATTTTTTCTTTTAAATGAAAGCATATGATCCCTAGATGTGTTATCAGATATTGTTTGTGTTGATTCACCAACATTTACGGTGTAAATTAATTAATTAAATCATTCTTCAATAGTACGCTTATCAATAGTCAATTGTTTTCTTTCAAAGGGTGGCAGTTTGATGTTTTGTGGGTGTTCAAAGGGTGGCACGCTGCTTGATGTTTTGTTTTGATTGTTGAGATTTGTTTACAATTCGTCAAAGTTTTGTTTCAGCGTAATAATTGCATTGTGGTGTTGACTGCACGTATTTGCTTCTGTGGTGTATTTTGTAGAGAACATTCGCACAGTGGGTTTTGCTCGATTGTAATACTTTAGTGAAGTTGTTTACAGGTTATGTCGAATTCCGAATCGTTGTCCACGCGGCCCAAAAGACGCAAACGTACATTAACTGAACGCAGGGAAAGAGAAAGTCAGCGTAGGTGTCGTGACAGTGAGGTCGTTTCGTTTTCTATTGGGTCATTGTCTATAAGATGTCAGTTTTGTTCTGCTTTGTACTTTTCACGTGAGAGAAATTCTGCAAACGATTTACTTTGTGTTGCTTAAATGGGAAAATAAGTATACCTTCGAGCAATATGCCAGGAGAAATCAAACAGTTGTTCATAGGATATGATGACACATCAAAAAACTTTAGAAATAATATCCTTCAGTATAATAGTGCTATATCTTTTGTGCCGATATTGCATTGTCACCTGGTCATGGGCCATACGTGTTCAAAATTTTGGGAACTCATCACAGAATATCTTCGTTATACCCTGAAGATCCAAACAATGCATTGTATTGTGAACATTAGTCTGGGTACAGTATTTTACATTTATCTCAGATCTCACCGTCAAATTTTGACGGGTTCTCGCTAGTAAAACACTGAAAAATTTAATCACTTTTTTTACAAACATTGTGGAAGTATTTAATTACAGTTATGTAAGCTATGTTTTCCGCAATTAACTTTCCCTGCATGATTCATCAGGATTGTAATACCACTCGCTTTAAAATCCGTCTGTAGACCTAACGTGTGTTCCTTTTGACATACAGTATCTATTCATTACTTGTCTGTCGGAGTTTCTGTTCGAATTTCTCTCCATCTGACACTTTTATGTGCAGCTGCGACTTTTACAAAACATGGTACTTCACCTACCGATATTTTTCTCTCGTCGTTCTCCTCATCGCCCTGTTCCAATACAAGAACGATTCAGGTTCATCAATTGTAATCCACTTTCGTGACAATCTATTAATGAATGTCACTCATTCACTTTGAACTTCCAATATTTCTCACTGTGAGGCGTTTTATTTCTGCCGAAAAGGATTTTTGTGCGCGGACGTGAAATGTAAAAATAAAATAATAGGGTAGTGGGTTGAAGTTATGATTGTGGTTCTAATAGACGTACCTAATATAAATTCGGCGTGGAGGATGAGAAAAGTTAACAAAACATAAAATTCATCAATATTCAGCAATTTTTTGTCAACTGAATTAAAAAGAGAGAAGCTGTATTTTGTGTAATTTCTTAGTGCTTGAGTTGGCAATTGGAATTCAAATTTTGTAGAAAAATAGCTACTTTCGTAAACGTTCTCCATGTTTTATTAATCTTATTTGTGCTTGACGTTTGAGAGACTCTTGGAACCGTCACGATAGTCCCCTATCAACAAGCAATGGCAGCGGCTCTGATGACGTTTTTTTTTTTTTGTTATTTAAGGTCGCATCAACATCTTAGGTTATTAGCGACCACTATTGCTGTTAACGGTATGGTAACTATGTGGATGAAACGATATGGTGATTGATGATAAGGGGTGAAAGGACGAACACAAATACAACCATGCCCGAGGCGGGACTCGAACCCGCGACCCTTCGGTCCGAGATCACTACGACACTACTGCCTTAGCGATCTCGGCCACCGGGCCGGCGTAATCTTTATTTATTGCTATTAAGTCTGAGTAAAAAGTGATAGAAATAATGGAAAATTTGATTTGCAACACACGCGTATTGCATGAGCTCGTAACAAAGACAGAAAGGCAATATTGCTTTCTTTCCGAGAGTGTAGTTTTCTAACACATAGAAGATTGAAAAATATGAAATGAAAAATTGCTCTACGATTACATTTAGTCAAGTGCTTATGTATTCTTACCATCTCCAATCATGAACGACTCTTTGAAGATATTTGAAGGTTGAGAATTGATTTCAATACGGGAAACGAATGGCAGTTATTACAATACCTAATAATAAACCCAGTGTATGGTTTCTGAAAGTTGTTATTATTAGTACTGTGATAATAACTATTAAATACGTTGTTTTATTAAATATATAATTATATTGAAATTGTGTGGTGATGCATTGTGAAATGTGGTGCAATAGAGACGTAGAAAGAGAAGTGAAGTGCAAATGTTGTAAAGTGAAGTGATGTGTAGTGTAATTAAAAATTGGGTATTTAATAGTTTATAACTACTGTAATGGAGAGTCATAAAATGTAGAGTTAATGTTATTATTATTATTATTATTGCTATTATTAACATTTTTATCATATTATTATTGTCTTAAATAATTTAAAGTTACATTGCATTAATATTCCTAATTATAATATGTATATTGTAATTTAATATTAATTGTAAATTGTAATGGTGTTCTGTCACCAGGTTCTATAAAATAACTGCAGAAATAGTTAATACCTATTTATAAAATAAGTAGACGCTTTTTACTTTAAGGTGTGAACAGCTGTTGCATCTTTCACAATCAAGACTTTACTCTTGATTCAAGGTTTATAATGTTAGAAGAAATATTTCACTTGAAATACTTATGTTTCAAATTCTCTTTTTTATTTACGATTAAAAAATTGTTATAATTTATTTATTAATTATACCTCAAGCCTACATTCGCTATACAATCGCTTACATTAGTATGTGCAGCATTCTTTGATTTCTTCTAAACGATTTAATTTTCAATGAAGGTTTCGTTTTAAGGAAACTAGAAAATGCTTTAGAAAAATATTTGAATTCTATAGCAACAAACAAATTTCCAATTTATTTTTTCTCGTCTCTTCTTGCAATCATTGTGTACGATTGAAAATATGCCATCATATTCATCGGCCCTCACAACTGATACTATGTTTCAGGTAAAAAAAACATGAAAGAATGTTGGCAATATAAAATATTATAGAATTACACTCAGTGAGGACGTAAAATTACTCGGTTTAAACGCAATTTAAACTCCCAATTTTACTTTCTCTTGCGTATTTGCGTGGAGTAATTGTCCCACAGTTCTTCAACATTTGTATGTAAAGATTACAAAATTGATGAAATGACAGCCTAAACGGTCCTTTCAAATGAACTAATCCATCAGGCGGTCTCCCCCCCCCGCGTGGCCTGCCCGTCGCAGGGGCCGTGGCTGGCACCCGCTGCCGTGGCCCACCCTCGCAACTTCCCGGCGACCGCAGGCCTCTGCTTGCAGAGTTCCAGGGACGCCGTGTGGCAGCGGTGGAGGACGGCGGAAAGGAGGGTGGGGAGTCGGGAAAGGGGTGGAGGAGGTGGCGATGGCGAGAAAGGTGGTGGTGGATGCGGCGGTGATATGGACGGGGATGCAAGAGGGGGGAAGCGGAGGCAGTGTAGTGGGGGAGTGGGTGGTGGTGGGCGGCGGCATCGGCGCATGCGGAGGAGAGAGAAGTGGCGGCGGCGGCGGCGGCGGCGGCGGCGGCCCAGGTGGAGGTGGAGATAGTAGCGGTGTTGGTGGGAAGTAGTGGCGGTGGTGGTGTAGGTGGGTTTGGATCGGGGGCGGGGGTGGTGGCTATGGAGGCAGTGGTGGGGGCAGTGGTGGGGGAAAGTGGTGGGGGCAGTGGCGGGGGGCAATAGCGGGGAGTAGTGGCGCGGGGCAGTGGCAGGGGCAGTGGCGGGGGGCAGTGGCGGGGGGCAGTGGCGGGGGCAGTGGCGGACGGCAGTGGCGGACGGCAGTGGCGGACGGCAGTGGCGGGGGCAGTGGCGGGGGCGAGAGCGGCGGCGAGGACAGTGGGGGGCGGGGGCAGAGGTGGAGGTGGGGCAGTAGAGAGGGCGGAGTGGGCCAATGGCAGTGACGGGGATGGGCGGGTGGCTGGAGCGGTGGCAGGGACGGGGGTGGTGGGGGGCGGGGGTGGTGGGAGACTGGGGCGGTGGAAATAGCCGGGGTGGGGGCGGCGGCGACAGCGGCGGCGAGTTCATCTCCATCAGCTATCTATCTGGGTTGCCCAGGCGCCCTCAGCAATCTGGCGCGCAGCTGCCTGAGCCACCCTCGACCTCCAGCGCCGCCCTGCTGCCGCACCACCGCTCTGATGAAGTCGTCCCCGCCGACGCCTCCGAGCTGGCACTCCTGACAATTCCTCAATACCTCTCTGTTCTTACCCGTGTTTGCTGATTTGCGTGGTTATTACTGTCATCAATCAAAACACTTATAACAAATATTATTGCACAATTCAAATGTTACATTTAAAATTATCTTGTTTATTAATTTTTGTTCTTAATTTTTGCTATTCCTGTTGTACTTAGCGCATAAGCAATATTATGCTCACTGGGTTTTCTTTTTTCTTTTCACTCAGCACAACATTACTTATTTGAGAACAATTTTCTAGTAAATTCAATGTCAACAGAAGCAACATTGCAGTATTAGACTATGATTAACCCTTTTCATTAACCTTTACCAATACACAAAAGTTCCTTAACCCATATAATACAAGAGAAGCAGTCCAAGACAGCATAAGAGTCAAGTCACAAAAACCCTCGTTCCCGCACACAAATCCACTTATTCTATCACGAATACCGAAACCGTCCAAACTCCCACAAGAGCACAATATTCCCTTAAGGAATTCGAGTGGTTTCTTTTATCTCGAAACGGAATTCTCGACTGGCGTTGCTTTGCGGCCGCGTCGCCGCTTCCTCTGGCAATATCTTTCGCCGTCCCTCGCCGTCCTTCGCCGTCCCTCGCCGCCCCCAGAATGCCGCGAGCGCCTCGCGTCGCCTGGAGCAGCGCGCGCGCCCGCCCGCCCGCCCGCCCGCACGCCCGCACGCCCGCCCGGGAAGCGAACCCGGGGCTCCGCCTCGAGAGGCCCTCTGGGGCGGCAGAGAGCGAAGATACTGCCGAGGGCCACCTGATGCGAGCGAGGTCAAGGGCGCACGGATGCTCACATGAATATCGCTCTAGGGCCTGAGGGGAGGGTAGTCAATGCAACTTCTGTCAATTGTAGCATGAGTGGAGTGTACGAAATAGGTGGTGAACATTCAGTTTGTGAATCGTAGGTTCAGTTGTATTTAAAAATATTTGGTTTTTAAAACAAGTTCTTCTGGAATTTACACTACATCATTTGTGACCATCTCATGATGTATATTCACTAAATTTTGAAGGATGAAATTGATGAATTTTTTTGAGGAGGAAAGGGACAAGATCGAAAAACAAGAGAAAGTGAGAAAAGCAATAAATTACTCGTAAATCGTTACAGACGAAAGTGTAAAGAAGAAAAATGAAAAAGTATATATATTGTGACATACCGATATGTCACATGAATATAAACTAACATTTATTTGAAGACAATATGGTGGAATATGCATTAAGAAGTTTAGACGATCGAAAGGTTAGCTACATCAAAATATAACGAACGCATGGATTGGCTGGGTGAGAGAAGGACGGTGAAATGTTATGAAAAAAAAGAAGGGAGTTTAATAGGAAGCTTCGAGGGGTGAATCATGCAAGAAGAATTCATTCTGACCGGCATCGCGTGTCTGAACGGATCGTGGGTCGTGAGAGGGAGCGAGGTAGTGCAGATAGTCAGAGTCAGGTTATCAGATTGTGAAATTTGAAGGACAGCAAATAATATTGCAGATATTGCATGTGAAAGTAATATTGATGCATAAATTGGGACTTCGTCGGGAGTGGTAATCGAGTTATAGGTTTCGGGACTATGTCATAGGACGTAATCAGGACTGATAATTTTGATAGGTTGACACCATCTTGGATAGGAGCAGAAGAGGATTTCTTGGAACTTTGGACTACGGCAAGCTCGCAAGATATTTCGACTGAGAAGTCTTCGAGGGACATCAACGAAGAATAGATAAGTTAACCGCGGTGTAAAATTCTAAATTCAAAGATATCTTGATCAAAGGCCTAACATTAAAATCATGTATTAAATTCACTATATTGTTTGCAAAAAGGTAACAATAAACTTTGTTAAATGTTGTTCTTTAGAAAAGAAAGTGATCTTTCATTTAGTCAATCCAAACAGTAATGAACTAGGAATTAGAATCATTCTAATTTCAGATTCCCAGCAGCGCTGTATAGTCTGCGGATCCTATAATCCATTATAAAGGTAATAAGGATTATATATATCGTGACCCATTGACCCAGCAAGCCGGACGCTAAGATCTTTGCGAGATATTAAAGTAGAGAGAAAAATTTGTATATCTCAATATATATATATATATATATATATATATATATATATATATATAAATTAAAGAGTTCTCTGGAGTAGGAAAATAAAGACACATTAAACATCACATCACAAAGAACATCACATTAAACTTTTGAGAAGAGAAAGAGTCGGAGATAAGACATAGAGAGAAAGACAAATACTGACATAGAAATAGAAGCGAGAGATGGAGAGGTAAATGCAGAGAGATTCAATGATAAATGGGCGGAGAGGGAGGGAGTGAGAAATAGAGGGAGAAAAGATGAGAGAGAGAGAGAGAGAGAGAGAGAGAGAGAGAGAGAGAGAGAGAGAGAGAGAAGAGAAAGAAATACAGGCTCAGAGAAACTGGCAGAGGGCGAGAGGAATACCAGATGAATGAGAAACAGTACCAGCCAGACAGATGACTAAGAGGAAACAGAAACAAAAAATACGAACAAAAATTTGTTCAGAAAAGAAGCCTCGGAGACTAAGACGAAATTGAATGGAAATAAGAAGCTCATAAAAAAACGCAAGGGCTACCACTGTGCAATAAGAAAGCTCATACCTGAAGCGAACCTCACCAACCGTAGACGCGCTCCTCGGCCTCGGCGAGGTCTTGTGTGCGCGCTCGAAGCAGCAAAAGCTCATTGAAAGGCCAAGGCCAGGCGGAGGATAACGATCACAAATAATTAGTGGCGGGCGGCGAAGGGAAGCGTCTCGGGCCAATGGCCATCCAATGGAACGGGGCGAGGGAGGGCGCTCCTCAACGCGAACCGCTGCCCTCGTCAATCGACCGACCACTCTTTTTTCAATCGCCCCCCAATTTCCACTCGAGAGGATATCTCAGGGGGAACAGTGGTCCTTTAATAGAATAAGCGCCTCGTTGATTCAATGGATGTAAACGCTGGAACGTGAGGGTTCACATGAGAGGTTTACAGAGTCTTGTGGTGCGTGCTGTATTTCTGGGGGTACATTCAAGTATGTATGGTTGGTTAGAAATAATATTCAATATTACGACATTACATTTGATACATCTACAAAACAAATAATTAAAGTCTTTTGTTTCAGAGAAAATGTGACAATTCGGTTTTTAATTCATGCAAATGGAGATTGTTATGGCATTGTCATTAACATTTTAAATTACTTATACAGTTATTTCATATGCATATGTAATGATTTTCCAATGAATGGTTATGGAATAATTAAGAAAATACTGATTTTACTTATTTATTTTGAACACGTACATAAACAGCTGTAGAAATAGCAATCAATCTAGTGTTTTAATGATTCTCTCATATCCAATAGTTAAAAGAGTTCTAAAATTCGAAAAATTTATGCAATAATATTGTGTTCTCAGACTTTGTTAGATTTTCCTGTGGTGCTGAACTATAAATGAATTTAACTATTCTTGAAATCATCACACCCTTACGCGGAACAATAAATTTGCTCTTGAACATTTCCCAGTCCTAAAAATCCCATCTTCACACGGAACGCGACCAGTCTTATGAACAAAACATATTAATGTCTCTCGCCACAAACAACGATAATTTATAGTGCCTCTCAGACCTCCGTGTTCGCCCCTCGCTTGCGGCAAGCTATCCCGCGGTCATAGAACGATTTAATCGCACCCTGTGTAATAAGTGGAGTGGGACGGGCCGAGTACGAACGGATGAGATCGTCGCTATGGCAGAGTTGGCCTCGTCTTCCTCTACCTTCCCTTCTCCTACTCTTCTCTACGCCTCATTCCTCTTCGACCCCCCCCCCCCCCAGACGACGGTCGCTCCCGGAGCGCTCCCCGCTCGGCGAATGTTCAATTTTCCTCCGCCGCTTCCTGAGGGAGTGTTCCGCCACCCACACATTAACAAATGAACCCCGGCGCGGCGAGCGAGGCCTTCGGGTCGATCCCAATCAGCCGCACTGAACACAGCATTCATTCCACCTCCGTCGAACACTCCAAAGAGAGCAAAGGGAACTTTTTAATAATCCTTGTACGTTCGAATATAGCGAAGGGGTAATAAGGAAGCTGTAGAGTGCATATTTTGCAAATACCGCAAAGTAATTGAAGATAAAAGAAAAATGAAAAAGAGAAGGAATAAATGAATAAGATAATAAAGATAAAATTAATCCTACAGAAAGTGTTACAGAAAAGTAAAGAAAATAGGAAAGAAAGAAGAGAAAAATGTTTAGTCCAAAGGATCTCGACTAACTCTATCGATTCAACCCTATGTATGTAACTCTTGTCTTTCCTTAACAGCGAGCCGTGGATACATTGTGACAACTACGGACCCGAGGAACCCACGTATGTATCAGTGTCTAGTCATGGTTCATGACCTTTTAGTGTGTAGATTGCATCAAGAATAAAATAATAAAACCTATAATGAAAGACGTACTCGCATAAGTCGAAGTTACGCAAGAGGAAAGGAATATTAAAATTCTTTAGAAGAGTAATTTGCGACTGAGTCATTGAAAATAAACGCCATTCCCCATGGCGTGATCCTCTGCAATTCATTCGACCAATTTTTCACCTTTAATGCAGTTACAAAGTAGAGCCATTAAAAATGAATTTCTTCCTTGATTTCTCGGAAGATTAAGACGGCGCAGAAAATGAAAATTAAGTCAGTATTTTATTTTTCGCTTAAGAAAAGAAGTGCTTAAATTGACAAATACATCAGATATCATACCTTTTGTTGAATTTTCGTCCCTTTTTTTCGATAATAATTAAAATATATGTGAATAATGATCAACTGTATCATGGAAGAAAAAGAAGAAGATGGCAAATAAAATTGTATTCTTTGATTATAAGATACTCACAGAAATATAAAGGACTAAACGAAAATAGATTTTCTAGCTTGGAAACTTTACGTTACAAGGGTGAATAGTGTTTTTCGTTTTTTGCGGGTTCAATGTTATTACCTGAGACTTTTGGGTCTAATACCGCAATCAATTTCAGAGAAAAATGGCTTCGTTTCTACCATACAAGTTGTTATACAATTTTTCGCCATTCTGGTTTAGAGTACGCTCAATTTATACAATCTGATTTTAGTAATAAATTCACTGTCAGATGTCACTTCTAACATTCCACGAAGCAACAAAGAAACAAACAATTTAATGTTTCCTAGTTGGATTATGAGGATAAAATTTTGCGTCCCTGATTGAACAATGATTGAATTTTTGGCTTGAAATACTTATCACAAAGAAAAACATTTTAAACTAGTACGGCAGTAATGTTTAATAGATTTACAAAATTTGAAGCTAGAGATCAAAGGTTCCGTGCCTGAATCTTGAGACTCATGAATGTTTTCACGTGATTGCGATGTGCAAAGCAAAAGGGAAATGCCACCGAGCCCATATTTTTCTTTTGGTCTCCAATTAGTAATCTTCGGACCACGCGAACGTGCACCGAGGACCCACCGAGGACCAGTCGTATGTTTCCTGACAGGTGAAACTAACATTGCATCATCTGCCGACGGCCCCCGAACTGGATGGTTCCGGGGTACTCGCGGGTCGCGTAGAAAAGTAATGCAAGTTCCGGAGAAGTCCAGGCGGGCACTAGCCAGGAATAAATTCGCCGCTGCCGGCGCCCGCCAGTCAGTCTGAAGTTGAAGCTTAGCTGTGATGTGTGTGCATTGCGGCGAACAACAGTGCAGTCGGTGAACAGCAGTGCAGTGGACAGTGCCCAGTGACGTGAACTGTGGTCAGCGCCGTGGACTGTGGTCAGTGCATCGGACAGTGGTCAGTGCTTAGGACCGTGCGACAGAGCAAAATAAGTGAGCAGTGAAAATAAACTATCAAGAGAAGTGTGCCATATAAAGAAATAAACAGGTGAAGAACACAAGGACTGTGAACACTATCTGTACATAAATCAAGTATTTTAGTGTATCTTTAAGAAACAAAATAAATGTTTTTGTTAAAATAATATGTTTTAATTCACCATTCAGAATCGTTATACACGTGACTTTATTGGGGAGAGGGTAAACATTTCTATGCTTAGTTCATTTTTACACACAAAGGTTGTTAGCCCTGGGTGATGAGATATGGAAATTATGATGATGAAGGATGAAATTGCCAATCACAAACATACAAAGACATACACATTCACAACCATGCCCGAGGTGGGTTTCGAACCCGCGATCCTTCGGTCCAGGACTACTGCACTACTGCCTTAACGATCTCGACTACCCGGATAGGCACCTAACCCTTATTATTCTAAATGACTGCCTTGTAGAAGATTTCTGCTACTTCATCTTTTGAAGAATACAGCACAGTAGTACGAGGATACACATGTGTGAAGAATATTTATGAAATTATCATGCGTTTATCGAGTTGTTTTACGATTTATTTATACAGAAGATTTAAATATTGTTAATTGTGTACTTCTATAAAACTAAAGAATAATAAACTATTCTCTTTTCCCTTTCTTTCAATCTATGAATAAAATGTCCCAATTACTTTCTCGTCTAGTTTTTACACATTCTAGATAGTATTGGCTTTACTTTACACGATGTACTAATTGTGTTCTATAATTTTATTTGGCTCTCCCCTCTCGTGTTCTTTGGAGTAATTCCTTTTACTCCTTTTTTTACGTTCCCTTTCGGTGAGTCCGTCACTAGAACATATGTGACTGCATGTGCCAAACTTTCCTCGGAACTCGATGTGGGGCATATATTCTTCCCAGCAAACAAGGACCAAGGAGATAAAATCAAAATGTGTAGAGTGCTGAGCCTCACTTTGTAACATTTAGCTTTACGAGTTCAAAAGTTAGTCACAAAACAAGAGAAGAGTGTAAACGTGAATAGGAAAAAGTTGGCTGGTTTAAATACGATTACGAGCTACTATAATATGACAACTCTCGCATCTTCGTTATTTTTACAAAAAGCCTTTGGAAGAACAAGAACATTACAATTGAAACAATATCTTTGATCACATAAATATTAATATTCTGATTACAAAATTCCTTATATTGAAGGAATATAAGGAATTGATATATTCCTAGAATATATAAATTCTAGGAATATATAAGGTTTTAATATATTTTAAACTCATATAAGGTTTTATTCGTGTGTAAAGTAGAGTTGGGTAATGTCGTATTTTCAACTTCCGTACACCGCGGAAGGAATAGCGTTAACTATGTAGAATTTTTATTGTAGCACTTTTACGTATCTTTTAAGTTTAGGGTCAAAATAAGACCTCTCCAAATTAATGGACTTAAAAACAATAACACTGAAACACAGTTTTGAAAGGACTTGTAATTTTTTATTAGTTCATTTTTTATCAGATCTTTTAATCATCACGATACTCTTATCGTTCCACCACATCCCTACACATTACAAATCCTTCCCTTATTGTCTTTAACAAATACTTAATTTTTAAATGGGACCCTTCCTCTTGTCGGCCATTGGAGGTGGTCCATCAGCGTTAGTAATTAATACATTTTACTGTTAGAGTATCTTATATATCTAATTCGGCAAATAGCCGAGATGATGAAGCCGGTTTTGTCCCGAGGATCTAAGTCTGATGAGGATAGAAAACAGATTTAGAGATTGATATAAGATGCTAGGCTGCTCATTTCTCTGCAACATACAACTTCCATGGTTTATTCGGGTTTCGAACCCACAAAACGGACATTATGCATGTTTTTTTGTGAGGACATAAATGCCTCATAGCTCTGCCCCACGCAGCCAAACACGGAACGGAAGAAGGCTAAACGATTATTAGGGAAGTCTTAACATGCCACAACACAAGTAAAAGTTCCTGAGCTCGTGGCGGGATTCGAACTAGCAAATTTTCCATTATACGAATAGGCATTCGAATCTTTCAGTCCTAAACAAATCATATATATATATATATATATATATATATATATATATATATATAGAGAGAGAGAGAGAGAGAGAGAGAGAGATATCAATTATTTTATTTGATAAGCAGAAAATGTCCTATGTATAATAAATGAAAAATATTTTAAAAATTTACTTTCATTCGTAGTGAAACTCTATAAAACGGAGAAAAATGTAAGCTCATTACGAAGAATGTCTTTCTCCATTCAGGGATTAGGGCGATGTCTGTTCCGGCCTCTCAGTCCATCTTCTTCTTGGGCGTCCTGGATCTCTTCTTCCTCGAGGCCTATATTTCGTTACTTCTCTTGGAAATCTTCCATCAGTCATTCTTTCTATGTGTTCTTTCCGTTTCTTTTTGTTTTCTTCTATACGAGTGGTTAGCGGGAAGATATTGAGTTCACTTATGTCAGTATTTCTTATTCTATCGAGTCTAGTGCAGCCTTTGACAGATCTCAGAAAGCTCATCTCAGCACGAAGAATGTGAGAACAAATACTTAGGAGGCTAAATATTTTGATTCGCAAAAAGATGAAAAGATACATCCAAACGCTCAAACAATTGGAAGAAGTCTTGGAGTGAGTTACTGTCAATCGAAGAGAGGAAGGGAGGGACCGGCGCCTGGTGACAGGTGGCGGAGGCGCAGAGGCGGCGTCTTGCAAGTGAGGCGCCTCCCGCGTCGCCGCCCGCAGCGCACCTGCGCTCCGTAAATACGAAGCTCACAAACACCGCCCGCACCCGCGCACGCCACAGCTGCGCCGCCACTCCACACGCCCCGCGGCCTGCATGCCACTGCACGGAATGGGCGACCTCAACTCACCTGCCCACCCCGTCTCATCCTGTAACGTCCCGGCCCGACCCGGCCCGGCCCGACCCGACCCGACCCGGTCCGACCCGACACAACCCGGCCCGACCCGGCCCGACCCGACCCGACCCGGCCCGGCCCGGCCCGACCCGACCGACCCGGCCCGGCCCGGCCCGGCCCGGCCCGGCCCGGCCCGACCCGGCAGGGCCCGACACGGCAGGGCCCGACACGGCAGGGCCCGACACGGCAGGGCCCGACACGACCCCATCCGACCCGGCCCGACCCGTCTCGTTCCCACCCGTCTCGTTCTGTAACATTATCGTTTACTAGCAATAAACTCAACAGAAACTAAATTTATTGTTGAGTTGCACAAAAATATAAAATTATTGTTGAGTTTTTAGAATGATAACAGTAGTTTATGCAATTAGCTTTTAATGTAAAGCGTTACTGCATGAGAAAATGTTTTGAAAACTAGTGACGTTTAGAAGGAGTTTTCAAATTTGTACGAATGCAATCAAGCAACATATAAACGAGTTGCATACACTATTTTTTTTGTATAACAGCAATTTAAATTTGTAATACAAAGAAACTTATTTTTCCGAAACATATTTCTTGGACGGGTATTTGACATCTGTGCGAAAAAATGGTGGTTTGGCTGTTTCGTTTACCTCTATGGTGTGTCGTACGATGCCCTTTAAATAACGATTTCTTGGGACAGAAATGGTCGTTTATAATGGTGGTATACAAAAGAATATAGTATAGCCGTAGTTGATTATTGGATTTTAATTTGAATTGTCTTGAAGTGTTGAATATTTATTTAAAATGCGGAAGTGAAGAGTTACTAATAAAACTCTTGAATGTCAACAACATGTAGTGCAATAAGACTTGGAATACTGTAATTCCTTACTGGCTTTAGTTTTATTTTAAAATGCTCTCATTTAGAGACATTTTGCCTTCATCAACATTTTTTAATTTGTTGAAGTACGTAGTAACGTGTATTTTTCGACTTTTAACAGGTAATTCTAGCTCTTCTAGCAAAACAAGAAGTAGGTTAATAATGTTTTCAAGAACAGAGCTCGCTTACGCCATCTGGAAGTCATACAGAATGACGTGAGAAACTTATACGTTTTCTCTTTAAGAATCTTAGAGAATAACTCAATATAGAATTTTAGCTGAGACTGATCCGCTCGAGTTAACTACCAGAGTTTAAATGAACCGTTTATTCAATAAAAATCAATATAAAAAACGAAAATCAAAATAAGAGAAATTTTATCAAATAAAGTGTAACGAAGTTAAAAAATTAAATTTTTTTGTTATTGAATTAATATTGGTGGACGTGATTAATGTCAAAGTGGATAAATAAAATGATTATTTCATATAAGATATTAAGAACGCAACTAGTTTAATGGAATATGGTTCACAGAACAATACCTAATTAACATGTTATGAATCATGAGAGCAAGAGCAAAGTCTCTGACAGCGATTTTATTTGCCATCAAACTCGTACTCTTAAACCAGTATGAAAACAACCATTCTGCTGCCCCTCAATCCCAGCCATCTCCCTCTATGTGGCTCATCAACTCGGCTGCCTTTTGACGCTTTCTTCGTATCCCGTCCAACTCTCACCGCACCATCAATTACCATTCATTCTCCATTGCTACCTCGTTCTCACGACCCGACCGCTACCGTCTTTCCACTCTTGCAGTGGCCATTCGGCCACTACCGCTAGGCCTCCATTTCCTCCGCTCCCAACTGCGCCCACGCGGTCGTTCGCCCACTTTGCTGCGGCTGTCGCTGCGCCGGTGCAAGTAGAAGTTGTGTCCTCCCGCGGGTCCGTTTCTTTCTTTTTCCTCTGCCCTGACCTTGTTAGGCGTGTGTGCCCTGCGGTCAACCAAACACATTTTCCTCTTCTGGTTTCTTTCGCATTTTATTTGTTGCAATGTAAGCGGATTGTGTGTGTGGTTCAGGGTTTTGACATAAATATGTCTAGTTCATTTAGTGAGTTTTGGAAATTTAGACATTTATTGCAAACATTGAGCGAGAATTAGTGTCTTGAAAACAAAAAGGGAATGTAAAAATATATTCAAATAGCTTATTCTACTCAATTTCCTTTAATTAATAAAATAAACGTTAGCATTACCATCAGACAAAATATATGAGATCTGAAAATATTTTTGTTATTAAACAAAATGCACTTCACAATTGTCGTGCTTTAAAATTTACATCCCACAATAAATATTTTACAAGAACAAGATTTCAAAGACGAATATGTATTTTTCTGTTCATCTAACAACACTTCGAGAAGTAACTAATTTCATTCGCTGCCTCTGTCTTCTAAACTAAGGATGACAGTTTCATTCAAGTGACTCTTTCGGAGCAAAAATCAAGAACTTGCAGGTAACGTCGTTGAGTAAACTCAATTTTGGTAAAGTGAGAGGATACTTTCAGGAAAACATCGACCCCGGACTTAACTTCATTACCGCTGATCAAAGTGTTCCTGACATCTCGGCTAGCAGTCTCCCTGATACAGGCTCCCATTTAGGAAGATCTACGAGATCAAATGACTTATTTATTGTAAACCAAGATTGGTTGGTTGGTTGGTTGGTTGGTTGTGATTCCAGGCACGTTAACTACGCGGGTCATTAGTCCCGTAAGTGTGGTGCATGTTTTTTATCGGAAGGTGGTAGTGATCTTTCCCCGCTGGATGGTAAAATCCGGTGCTGACCTACCGTCGGCTAGCGATGTTTCCATCAACCAGGAATCTCCCACCAGCGGGGCACCGCTCCATCTGGGACAAACTCTAAGCTCCAGACCGGACTCCTGGCATGTGCGGTAGTGTAGTGCATGTTAGTGTAAGTGTGTGTGTGTAAGGGGTGGTTATAGGACAAGGAAGGGGAAAGAAGATCGCGCGCGGTCCGTGGCCCGTTAGTTAGGGTTCTGCTCCGGCATTCGCCTGGTGTTGATCGGAGAAACCACGGAAAACTACCGATCCTTCCTTGATCTATCCTCACCCCTTACACTCACACTTACACTTTCATGAAATACTCTTAACACATCTCGGCTGGGGCGGAGCCCTACTCGTGTGAGATACCTGGTTGCGAAAAACCCCGCTAGCCGACAGGTTGGTTGGCGCCGTATCTCGCCAACCAGTGAGGGAATATAACCGCCACCTCCCGAGGTTGTTGGTTGGTTGATTGTAAGCGATTCCGGGCACGTCAACTACTGAGGTCATTACCTTAGCAGTTGATGCGCCTGGAATCGCTAATCAATCAACTATTAAACAGCCTCTCTAGATCCGTCCACCCAATCAGTTCCATTCGCTCTGTCGGCCCCTCCCGCCCCACCCTCGTCTCTTTTACCCACAGCCCCACTCAATTCGCTCCGTTCGCGGCCTTTCTGTTGCGCCCCCTGTGCCCGGACCCGCCTCAGGTCGCCCGGCATCGCGGAGTGAACGCCTTGTAGAGTGAACTTCCCAAAATAGTTTTAGGTAACATTTTGAAATGCAACCTCGTCATTTCTGCCATTCTAAAGTATTTCTGCAAAAACTCGGGGGTAATTACTCCCGTTAATTAAGTGTTTTTGGGTCATACACATTCAATTTCAGATAATGGTGTCCCAGTGCAACTATTTTGACATCATTCATTTCTAAGAAAAATAGTGGTGCTAAAACAGCACGTATTTCCTTGCCCGTACTTTGACGCAAAATACACGAAAAGTACTCGTTTTTGAAAAATTGTACATTGCGTTGTATCAAAATCCATTTCATTAAGGGAAAATTCTCCATCTTCATAATTGTAATTATAGGGAGACCCCGAAAAGAAATTTAATTTTTGAAATTTTCGAAAAATCAAAATTTCAACGAAAATGACACCAGTACTATTCTTTTAAACCTCCTTTTTCACTATCCCAAAACAAAATTGAATTAAAAATGAAGCAACTTTTTTGAAAATTTTGACAATGCCCCAGGGGCTTCATGTTAAGTGCCTCTCAAAATTGAAAGGTTGGTTTTAAATTCAAGGAGCCGCGATATCAGCCGGATCGAATAGAAAATATAAATTTTGAAAAAATGTGTTTAGGCGCTTGTATTGTTCACAGACGGACAGACAAACGGACGAACGCACGGACGGACCGCCCTAAGATTTGTCATCATTCAATTTTTCGATATCAAAGACCCACAAAACATGGATTCTGCCTTCACCACGTGTTACAGGATTTTTTTCTTTATTTAGCAACTGAATTTATTCTCTTTTTTCTACCAGGGCCCGACAATAAGAGTTTTTCTATCAAAAATTCACGGTGTTTTTGCGTAACAATACATACCTTTCACGTCCGTAGCGAGAACGTAAAAAAATTGACAACGTATGATGTTTTCATTGCATTGCAATGTAAGCTAGATATGTCTTTCCCATAACATATTCATTGAGTTCACGATAACCAACGTTAGCGTTATCCAAATTCTCAAGCTCGTTTCCATCAACTCACCCAACATGGGCTTACTCGGTGCTGCCTCGGCGGTAAGCGACGAGAATCTCGTATTGCATTACGGTAATGCTCCGCCCGAATTAAATTCAAACGCACGGAACGCTTCCCGGAATCGACTGCGCGCTTCTCGCGGCCCTCAATCTGTCCACACGGATCTGCGCGCGCAGTCGCTTTGCATGCGCAGCGCGGGTCACGCGCGCTCCTCTCCATCTGCGCGCGCAGAATGCTCGCCTTCAGCGTACAGTCGATTCCCTCGTACAGCTACGGTCACTGTTGAGGCTGCAAAATATCTTGAGTTTTTTCGGAGAGTATCTGAAGATGTTTCGTATTGAAAACAAGACTCCTGCCGCCTTTTCCTCCTTTGACACAAAGGAAAGTTCTGAAAGCCGATTATTTAAGAACTGTTAGTTTACCTCAACGTAACAATGATTGAGTATTGAAGAAGTTATCAGCATCACCTTGTCTGGGGGAAAATATAGTTTTCTGTCGTAATTTGGGCAGAAGGTCTCTCGTAATTATACTAGCTTTCCAGCTAGGTCAAATACAGTCGCTGTCTGGAGAAGAATTCTAGTGGCCGGCTGCTCTGATCGGTAGTTTTCCGTGGTTTCTCCGATCAACACCAGGTGAATGCCGGAGCAGTACCCTATCAAACGGGCCACGGACCGCGTGCGATCTGTCCTTCCTCTTCGTTGTCCTATCCTCTCCCCTTACACACACACTTACACTAACATGCACTACACTACCACATATTCCGGGAGACCGGTCGGGAGCTTAGAGCTTGTCTCGGCTGGGGCGGTGCCCCGTTGGTGGGAGAGTCCTGGATAGGGGGAAACCCCACTAGCCGACGGTAGGTCGGCGCCGGATCTCGCCATCCAGCGGGGGAAGATCACCGCCATATCCCGAGAAAAACATGCACAACACTAACGGGACTAATGACCCAAGCAGTTGACGTGCCCGAAAACACGATAAAATCAATCAATCAATCTCTCGTAATTATGCAGAAGGTTGCCCGCCAAAACGCTGTTCACGGAGTCTGCAATGCTGTGAACTAGATGCACTACCAAAACGGTACCAACACTACACGAGCGCGGCGCGTTGACACAACCGCTCGGCTTCTCTATCATCAAACTACGCGATCGCGTTGTGTCTCAAGCAGGAGAAGGCAAGGATTCCACGAAATTGCGGCAATATGCAATATTATCTCTCTGGTCGTTCGTGGTGTCCGTCCCGTAGCGCGCTCTGACACCCTTCTTAGAAAGCAGTTCAAAATTTCAAAGCAGTTCAGTCGTTCCAAACAGTTTCATACGAAAAATGTTTTGTCCTTCTCTCTTAAACCCCGTCCGAGGATTTGACAGAAAAAATACTAAGTCGAAGACACGACATTTGAAATGTATACCCTTTGCTGGCAATTAGCGCCAAAGAATTGCTATAAATGATTGAATTCCAAGTACGGCGTCAAATTCGGTATACATCACTTTTAAAATTTGTGCCATTAACCGTAGAATGGTAACTCACGAAATTTTGATTTTTGTTTTTCTCTGAGTTTTCAGTACTGAGAGTGGCGAGGGCTCCTGTATTTTGTTTTGGCCTTGACGTGAGCATGATGCATTCGCCCACGTGTATCTCACGTTTCCTTTAGTTTGATTCTTACTGATCGTGGGATGCAGTGTACCCCAGCTTACCCAACTACCCCCAAGCTTACATTACTGCTATATTGTGGTGTCGGTGCTATGTGTGCCGAAAAGGAAAAGACCACAGAACTGCCGTTACATGTGGAGAATGCAACAAATTTGTATGCTCATCGCATACATTTGATACATGCTGCCATTCCAAATATTAATAAGACTTTCAGGATGAACATGAAAGTTGTCAAAAGTGGTTGCATTGCATTTAGAGTTCTTCAATTTCTACAAATTTTACGTAACATTTTTAGTAGGATAGATTTTTGAAATTAACAATATCCTAAATATTATAAAATTGTTATTAAAATCATTCTTTAAAATTATTTTAAATTTTAATTTTTTTGTGTTGGGGCATCCAGTGTCCTGCCTTATCATTCATGTTCTAAAAAATGGACCTTACTATTACAGAGTTAACGATACCTAATAAAAATTAGCAGAAGTGCCAGTTATATCTTTCCAAACAGTATTGCGAAGAAGATGCAGCAGAAAGGGGATTTACGCAGCGGGTCGAAGATGGGGGGTGGTCCAGGACTGAGAAGAGGTGAAATAGGAACCGATTGATTGATTGGCTAGTGATTCCACACGCGTCAACTGCTAAGGTAATTACTCCCGTAAGTGTAGTGCGCGTTTTATCATCGTGGGAGGAGGCGTTGGTCTTCCCCGTTGGATGCCGAGACCCGGCATCGACCTACCAGTCGGCTTGCGGGGATTTTCTCCAACCAGGTATCTCCCACCAGCGGGACAGCCCCAGCGAGAACGCGTCCTAAGCTCCCGATCGGTCTCCCGGCGTGTGTAGTAGTGTAGTGCATGTTAGTGTAAGTAAGAGGTGAGTTTAGGACAGGGAATAGGGTGGAAAGATCGCGCGCAGACCGGCGTCTGTTTGTTTGGGGGGGGGGGTCGGCAGAGAGAAGAGAATTGACAGAATGGACAAAGCTAGTGAGCGTATTGAATAGTTATGATGTGTTATATACCCGGGTAATGCCGGGTAATAAGCTATCTCTGCAAAGTGTGTTTGAAATTTTTTCCCTTAATGGTACATTTATACTTAACATCAATTAACAGCAGCATTAATTATATCTTTTTAAATGGAAACACGTAATGAGCATCGATCGATTTTTACAAGAATGTCTTACAATTAAAAACAACTTTAAGTTTACAAGGAAAGGGAGATAATGAAAGAAACATCACTACAAACTATTTTGAAACAACCAGTTCTGTTACCAAGTTTTATTTAAATCAGTTTAATATTTAAAACAAAATAGTAGCGTTTCATTTTAAATCCCATTTTTACACGATTTCTAGTTAAGAAATTTCCAAAATGACCCCTATTTCACCAACAAACTAATGGTTGCCGCCTGATGATGCTATTAAAAGACTGAAACGTGCAAAATTATGAATCTAAGAATAAAATAAAATTTTCAAAAATCTGACGATCCATAAAATAATATTTTCTAGATACTCTTTTAAACCATTATTTTGTAATATGGCTATCACTCAATACTACGTAAAATGTATATTTTTAGAGCAAGAGTATAGGCTTGCAATAGATTACTTATTTGGCTTTCTCGGTTCAGTCGCTTTCATATTCAATCTCATTTACCAACTTTTTAAAAATTTTCTTTAAAATATTCTAACAGTTATTTATCGGATACTTTTACGAAAACTAGTGTCACTAGAGTATATCGCTTTCCATCTCGCTATACTCACTTTAAGTCTTCAACTCACTTCATCAAAGTTGTCACTTCCTACCCCACATATCTCTTTTATACAGATGACAGTTTTCTGTTGTGTAAAATACATCATCATTTTTATTTTCCAGTTCCTATTTCAATTTATATTTCACTCTATTATTACTTTAAATATGTTTTATTGTATGAAATAAAAAGGAGTAAGAGGTATAAAATGCAGAATTTGAAGACTGATAAGAAAACTATCGATATGAATGAATGAGGTGCTTATATGAAAGTGTATAAAGTTCGAAGACTTGAAGATTGATAGGAGACGGCAGACATGAAAAAAACAGAAAAAAATGAAGCCCAAGAAGATAGAGAAAAAAATGGAAGGATGCTGTCCCTGAAGAGGTCAGTCCGTAAGCCTCTTTGAAAAAGAAGAAAAGAAGATTTCTTTCATTGACTCAAAAGCCTACTGTCCAAACCCATCAGTTGTTCCCTACATTCCCACAACAGACCTACAAAATTCCTGCCAACTGACAAAGAACATCAACTCAACTTTGTTGCTCTGTACAAAAAAATAACGAGTTCAAAAATACTTTTCCACAAATCTGCACTTACTTCTTTTGTCTCATTTGGTGCATATGATTTTTAATTCACGATAAATTAATTAACACTTCAGGTAGCCAGTTACACTGCACCAAGCGTATTGTTATATAACGTTTGGCCTTCTCTTTCTTCTTCTCAAGACTATAAATTGCTCTTCTTTACCTAATACATTCAACGTAAGCCTCTGCATCGCGGTAGCCCCATCACAGCCGGGTTTCTTCCCGCTTCTTACCCTCTTTCTCTGCCCTTTCGCCGCACCCGCATCTCTGGAGCACGCACGAGTGGGCACACGTACACACGTCGCTCTCGGGATGCCTGCATCCGCGGCTCCGCTCGGGGGAGCTCCTAGCGCCTCATTGCACTCCGCTATAGCTTACAGCCCCACCCACCCCCGCGCCCGTGAGTTGCGCCCCGCCTGCCCCGCCCCCTTGCGCCCGCCCCGCGCCCCCGCGTCCCCGCACCCCCGCGTCCACCCCGCCCCCGCGCCCGCGCCCGCCCCCGCCACCGCGCCCGGCCGCCCCCGCGCCCGGCCCCGCCTCCGACCCCGCCCCCGCACCCACCTTGGCCTCCCTCCGCCATGCCACCATGCGCAGCTCCTCGCCGGTGCCGGCGTGCTAACGCTTCTTGAGCCCGGTCCTTCCCTTCGTTGAATTCCGCCTCCCTACGCGATAACCGCCACGGCCACCCTTCCCGCCATCTCATACTCTCCACACTACACGTAGAATTTGCACCCGCCCCCCTCGCACCCGTTCCCCTCGCACCCGTTCCCCTCGCACCCGTTCCCCTCGCACCTGTTCCCCTCGCACCCGTTCCCCTCGCACCCGTTCCCCTCGCACCCGTTCCCCTCGCACCCGTTCCCCTCGCACCCGTTCCCCTCGCACCCGCCCCTCGCGCCCGCCCCTTGCACCCACCTCCTCACCCATCTCACTGTTTACCCCACGCTCACCTAATCCAATCCCGCCCACACCCGCGTTTGAATTCGCCATGGCTCCCTCCCCCGCCTCAGTCACCCCACCCCTGCCTCAGCATCCCGTTCCTTGCCGCCGCCCACACCATCTGCCCCGGCTCCGAGCGCGCGCCCATCCCACGGCCCGGCTCGTTGCGTCGCACCTCGGCAGGCACTCCGCGCGCTAATCAACCCGCGGGATGCAGTCAGCCTCGCAGGCGGTACACTCGTTATACCGTGCAAGTGACTCCCGCAGAGCGCGCTGCGGACACATCCTCGCTCTTGTTGGTTGTCCTCGCTCTGACCGCGTATAAATGGATCTCCCTAAGGAAATTTTCCATCGGGAAAAAAGGGGAAGAGAAAGAGTAATCATTGTCGCTTTGTTGGTTGGTTGGCTGATTAGTGTTTCCGTTGGCTGATAGTGTTTCCACAGCTTAGGTCATTAGTCCCGTAAGTTTAGTGTATGTTTTTACTCGGGAGATAGCGGTGATCTTCCCCCGCTGGAGGGTGAGATCCAGTGCCGACCTACTGTCGGCTAGTGGGGTTTCTCCCTAACCAGGATTCTCACACTAGCGGGACACCGCCCCAGCCAGGACAAGCTCTAGTTCCCGACCGGTCTCTCGGAATATGTGGTAGTGTAGTGCATGTTAGTGTAAGTAGTGTAAGTGTGTGAGGGGAGAGGATAGGACAAGGAAGAGGAAGAAAAGATCGCGCGCGGTTCGTGGCCCGTTTGTTAGGATACTGCTCAGGCATTCGTCTGGTGTTGATCGGAGAAACCACGGAAAACTACCGATCAGAGCAGCCCGCCACTAGAATTGTCCTCCAGACAGCGACTGAATTTGACCTAGCTGGAAAGTTAGTGTCTACAAAAATCCTGCCGCCATAGGGACTTGAACTTAGGATCAATGACGATTACCATCGTCATTGCCGTCATCACTGCACTCGTCCGCATTGTCAACATTGTTGTCTTTGCCGTCGTCGTCACTGTTGCCATTGTCATCTTCATATTTACCACTACCGACGTCATTATTGTCATCACCGTCGTCATCCTCATATTTGTCATCATCGTCGTCAATACCGCAACCGCCTTCATATCTTAACCATTAGTCGTTTCTCTGGTGTCTTTTCTTACTATATGTACCACAATTTTTATCATTGTTGCAAAGTACAGTTTAATTTGACTGCTAATTATCTATATCTTCTATATATATATAAAAGAAAGTCGTGTTAGTTACACTATTTATAACTCAAGAACGGCTGTACCGATTTGGCTGAAAATTGGTGAGCAGGAAGCTTAGAGCCAGGAGACGGACATAGGATACTGTTTATCCCGTTCGACAGCGTTCCTGTGTGAGAACGCACGTTTTTGCACGTTTTCGCGTGATTTTGCATGTTAGCGGTCATTGTTGCCTGTTGCAACCTGCGCCTGATAATAAAACAAAAAATGTCGTGTATCACAAGGTACTTAACTGAAGAGTGCAACCTATGCACCAAAATACAGGAACAATAATGAATGATTAATCTACTTAATTTTTTCTTTGTATTTTCTAATAAACAATTTAACTTAACAAATTCCAAAATCTGCTTATTTATTGCCTTTAACAGCCGGTCCCTATGATTACAGCTTTGTATTTCTCTTAAACAAAAATCAATTTAAAAAAAACGCTGTGTTACGTAATAGATTTTTTAATTATCTATTTAATATCAGAGCATTTTTTGAAGTTCTTCTTTGTTTGAGAGAAAAACACAAATCTGCAATTGCTTTATTATCACGAGGGCAACAGGGATAGTACAGTTTCTCACTGTGAGTGCGACGCGAGAAAAAGATGGGACCGGCTGTTAAGGCAGAACAGAGTTCGCCGGGTCAGCTAGTAATACTATATATTTTTACGTACGAGTGCAATCTGTGATATCGGATTTTTACGAAATCCACAAAAATTATAATGAAATGTTAACCAGGTTAAATGTTATGCGTTTAATAATGCCACAGAAATATTAATACATTTCCGAAAAAGTGAATATTTAAATTGATCTTCTGACTGTGACATATACTGGCTTCTTATACTATTATGGACATTCTGACTGCTATTTTAGTGTTGCCGGCATAATGTAAGACAATATTTACATCACTTGGAATTTCAAATTAGGTTGTAAGCTTAACGATAATTCTGATGTCTGATGCACGAAGATAATTCTTAATTAGTTCAAACAAATCAGTTCATAACGCTTACCACTAAATCTAATAAGTTTATAAAATTCCATCTTGTTTATTGCTTAAACGTCAAGATATGAATTACTGTTTGGTTTGAGCGACTTTAAATTCCCCTGTGAAGACAGGCTTGAAATTTCAGCCCTGCGAAAGTTGACATTATACATTTAAACGTAAGTACTTGAAATGAACGTAAACGTCGCATCTCGGTAATAAGAGTAAACATTGTATGTTACATTTCATGGGTTAGTTAACGACTCGTTTTACACACACACACACACGCACACACACACATTATATATATATATATATATATATATATATATATATATATATATATATATATATATATATATACAAATCCCATCTACATTTATTTGTTTATTTATTTATTTATTTTTACGTCAAAAAACAGTTAAAAACTGCGTATGACGTGCTATGGGGAAAAGTGAATTGTGTGCACATTTTCAAAATTCTGTGATCCCTACACTAAGTCATATACTACTTAAATTTTGAATGAATTTTGAATTTTGAAAGGGAGAAAAAACTCCCATGTAATAAAATCTATTTTCAAGGATAAATAAGCAATAAATTTTGGCTCTTATTACTTCCTGCCGCGACAACATGGAAACGATAATTTGAATAATTGTATTTCCCACTGAATTCTGGAAGACGTGCACAGAAAATGAAGTTACATTTATGTCCAGAAGCAAAACAAGGGCCATCTCAGCATTTGCTCAATGGATCAGGGAAACTGGACGAAAACCTGATCGAGATGGGGGTCATTGACCCGGAAGCTGTGTTACAATAGTTGTTACAATAGTTGTTCTTGCTCAATCTTCTATTGTGAGACTCAAACATAATACCTTGAAACTGAAAAAGCCTCATCTTCTCCATCAAACATCAACAATAAAGAATAATATACACACATACGCACTCCAAGAAAACATAAACACATGTTTTACATTATATTTCCTGCGCGCTTTTCTAATTTCAAAACAAGCATGGTCCCAGATACACCGACCGCGCACCTCATTGGTTTTTCATCTAAATGAAAATTGCATTTCCCCTTGAATACAAAGACTTTTGCATACAAAGTCTACAAAAAGTTCTTACGAAGACTACCTCAATATTATAGACTCATATTTCTTTTCGAATTTTCCCCACTTTTTCCGAATTTTCTCCAATTTAAAAGAAAATATTCCAAGTGGTACATTTTTACTCCCACAACCAGAAATCAGTGCGTATTACAGTTTTGGCATTCTCATTTGTCATACTTAAATGTATAAAGCCACTTCCTTAATGATTTTATTGAAGTCCTTAATTTATCAAAAGCCTAGATAATACAGAGAGAAATTTATACCACCATTCATTTTATATTCTGAAATCATTATTTATTTCAAATATTATTGGTATCTTGACCAGTAGTATTTGACATTCCAATGATATGCATTCCGATAAACATTGTTATGATATCTCAATTTATTTTTTTTTTGCATTTTCATCCTACCGCGCGCATTCATTCAAATAATTCAATTAATTTTTCAATCTTGTTCCATCACGTTAATTTACTTCTCTGTTATTCGCAGGTATGTGGTTGGGATGCTAAGGTGATTTTATCATATACAAGCATTTTGGGAATTCATATTACCACAAAATCTGGCATTGCTCTTTGAAAATATTTCTTTCACGCCCGGCCCCGCGCCCCGAACTCGCGTTCCACCCCGGGGCACGCCACCTTTCTCCGCCCCACGCCCCCAAGTTTCCGCCTCCGCGCCCAGTCCCCACGCCCAGCTCCCACGCCCAGCCCCCACATCCAGCCCCCACGTCCAGCCCCCACGTCCAGCCCCCACGTCCAGCCCCCACGTCCAGCCCCCACGTCCAGCCCCCACGTCCAGCCCCCACGTCCAGCCCCCACGTCCAGTCCCCACGTCCAGTCCCCACTTCCAGCCCCCACGTCCAGCCCCCACGTCCAGCCCCCACGTCCAGCCCCCACGTCCAGCCCCCACGTCCAGCCACGTCCAGCCCCACGTCCAGCCCCACGTCCAGCCCACGTCCAGCCCCACGTCCAGCTCCCGTCCAGCCCCCGTCCAGCCCTCACGTCCAGCCCCCACGTCCAGCCCCACGTCCAGCCCCCACGTCCAGCCCCACGTCCAGCCCCACGTCCAGCCCCCACGTCCAGCCCGTCCAGCCCCCACGTCCAGCCCCCACGTCCAGCTCCCACGTCCAGCTCCCACGTCCAGCCCCCACGTCCAGCCCCCACGTCCAGCCCCACGTCCAGCCCCACGTCCAGCCCCCACGTCCAGCCCCCACTTCCAGCCCCCACGTCCAGCCCTCACGTCCAGCCCCCACGTCCAGCTCCCACGTCCACCCCCAGCCCTCACACGCCGCTCCCACGTCCCGCCCCCACGCCCCACACGCTACTCCTCTCCCCCACGCTCCCCTTCACGTCCCGCCTCCCCATGCTACTCCCCACCCCCACGCCCAGCCCCTACGCCCCACATACTACTCCCGCCCCCACGCCCCGCCCCCACGACCCACAAGCCACTCCCCGCTCGGTCCGAGCCGCTACGTACCGACCTACCAGCGGCTCCCGCCCCGCTCGCCACGCGACGCCCTGCGCTACCCAAATTGCTCCGACCGGCCCACCCAGCCCGTCGCAGCTCGCTCAAGACACCCCGAACCACTTGCAACCTCCCACCCACCACACCCAGGCCGTCGCCCGCCCCGCCTCCGACGCCTCCCCGTCTCATGCCATCTCGCCTCATCCACAATGCCTCGCCCCGCCCGCATCGTCCTGTGACGCCCATCCACCCCCCGAGGCGGGCGGCGCCCGGCGCGCGGCGCGGCGTCGCGTATCCGATCGATGATCTGGCGCCGCGCCCCGCCCCGCCCCTTCCCACCCGCGGCGCCGCGTTTTATTCCAGATATCTCTGCCGCCTAATTAATGGGGCCCCCGGGGCGCCGGCGCCCCACGGTTAAGCGGCGCCGCGGCGCCCGCCGTCAGCCGCTCCCCCCCTCCACCCTCTCCACACTTCCCCCCCCCCCGCGCCGCCTAAAACACCGGCGGCCACGCCCGCGCCACCAGCACACATGGCGGCTATCGCGGAGCGCGGAAATTGTGCCACGCCCATTTGCGATCACAGCCCGTTACATACCAGCACAAGAATGACCTAGATTTTACGAAGGAGGCTGAATTTATGCAACGCCGCCTCAGTGTTTGGATTATTTTTGTGGAAGTAATATCTGCGGGTGACTGAAATAAGCGTTAATTTGTAATTAATTGATGTTTCTTGAAATCAAATCATTTATATCGATGCAGGTGTTTTGTGCTGTTGTGAAGCTTTGAAACAAGCAGCTCAAGCTATCTTCAACGTCTGGAAAACCACCCAAAACCTATAACCATTAACATATTAGATAATACTGACGAAGTAAATCAATTTACACAACTTCAACGCCTACAACTCTGTTATAGATTTTCAAATTAGCCACATACATTTCTCAACTTTAACTTCGAGCCAAAAGTAATAAAATGGCTTTTTGTTCTCGATGTAATATGACAGCGAAATATACCACTGGGATACTTTCGCCCATACATTGTAATTGTATTAAAATTATAATTTATTTTTCTGTCTATAGATTTTTCAATTTATCAGACTGTTTTTAGTTTTTTTATTTCATAATATTTAAATATTTAAAATAAAGGACCAAAAATAGCGATAAATTGTCATTTTCTTTGTCAACTATCAATGTTAACATATTTACTAATTATTTTAATGTAAAATAGATTGTAAATTTATTTTGTTGAGAATGAAAAAAAGTACTCTGAAGCTTACTTATTTCATAGGAAGGTCGTTTTTTAACTTCCGACGAACTTAAGCTAAAAGACAAAAGTAAAGAAAATAATGAATTTATTATTTAACATAATGTACAAACGTGGTTATTTTTCTAATAAATACCGAAAAGATCGAGACATTTCTGTGGTCTGAAGAAAGCCTTGGACAATCATCACCGCCGGTCGGGACTATACACCGGTTGTGCAACCTATTTTCCCCATAAGTGATTCGAGAGCTGGCGTTGTAATGAACGCTTTTCCGGAAGCCTGCATTCCTCCTACTTTGTTTGAAAGTTTTCACCATGTACGCGAGTCATTCTTTGTTGTATTTCAGTTGCACTATTCACTTCTTGTTGACAAAAGTGAGTAATACTTGGGAGGTCAGCTCAAATTGATATGGTGGCGGTAATGACGGAGATTATGGTGAAATGGATGCGTTCAGTGCAAATTCCTAAATCTGCCTACTAGTCTAGGGGTTTAACAATCGCAGGTCGAACAATAATATTCTGGGAGATTTATCAGAAAAAAATCTATGAAAAGATTCTTTGATTAAGATATCTATATTTCATAGCATTTATAATTATAAATAATTACATGTTAGGCAATTATTTGAAATTGCTGACTTAAAGTGTAATCTTTGAGCACGTTGTAAACGTTTGTAGAGAGTTTTCATCTCTCAGCATTTTGTAAGTATACTGTACTGATGTACGAGATAGTTGTCCGAAAATTAGTATTTGATATAGTACTTTTCTGTCACTGGAAGTCACTGTCTTTAGCAGTGGAATCCTCATTATTGAAAAAAAAAATACATATTGTAGGCTTGCAGTCAAATAATTTTTAGGTCGCACACAGAATCAATACACTGAAAACATCTGATTTATTTATTAAATTAATGGTATTAAACCTCAACCATGTACTTAATTTGCATCCTCAATTTATTATGTCATCAGAAAATGTTTTCTTGTAGTTATACAGTATATCTGCACACTTTCCTTCTCTCTTACTAATATTTTGGTGGAGATACAAATTGCCCCTGGTTCTTTTCAATGCGAAACATATTTAAGACAATTCTATTGCTCGTTAAACATTGATTTGTATACTACATGCATTTTTTACACATAATTATGCGCGATTAAAGCGCTAAGAAAATATTAAACGCTATTATATTATTGTTATTATTATTATTATTATTATTATTATTATTATTATTATTATTATTATTATTATTATTATTATTACTATAGGTTAAGACGTTACCGAATAAATATTAAATTGGTAGACATGTAAGAATTAATAAAATATAAAATGCATGATGCAGATATTAAATAATTGACATTTTCGACACGTTTATCACACGTACCAATCCAAATATGTTCACTAACAATTCTGGCAGAATATTTTGACATATCATTTTGACAAAATGTGAGTTCCGTTACTCATTAGTAATTTGCACGTGAAAGCATAATATCATATTACATATTCATAATTCTACAACTGTTCACTTATAAGTTCATAGTAAAATCAATGATCAAAGCAAATAATGTATTACGATATGCATCGTTTTCATTTTTTCAGCTGCTTCGTGATTTAAACTTCCAACCTTTTAAACCATCACATTGTGGATAAACGTGCATGTAGTTACGTTGATTCTATTTTATATATAACCTGAGATAGAGTACCCTATTGCCTCCCATTAATTCCGCAAGACAGTTTCCAATCGAGTTTGTGGTAAGATTTATTCATAGTGCACCCCAAGGAAAGCAGACATCGTTCATGCTGGCGCCTTTCGCGAACACGATATTTCTGCTAGCATATTGCAAAGAAAGAACAAAGCAAAGGGTGTTGACTACAGAGATAGGTATTGTCAACATATATCTAGGATCTATTGCACCCAAGTTGTAACCTTCATGTTTTTTTTAGGACGATGGATCGTGACTGACGGGCCATTGTTTACAAATGATCAACATTTTAGTATATTGTTAAACGTGGTTTTTGATTGATTAGTTTTAACTTTCGGTTTTGATGCATCTTCCAGTCGGGTCGTTGGGTTGGATTGTGGCGGTGGCATTTCCCTTTTTCATTTATTTGTTTTTTTTTCGCATTTTGGCATTATTAGCAGATTATCTTTTCTACTTGATATACCGGCTGGAATTTTCCAGCAGCAACATCTTTGCTTCTGCAATATTGTCGATACGATACCACTCTCAGGGCATCTTTTTGCAATGAATAACGATTTCTGATTTATTTCAATGTTTCTTACACAAATTTCGTTATTTCAAAACCTCAATCTATTCCAAGAGAACCACAATCTGCCACATTTAAAAATGGTAAAAGCAGTCATGTAGGTTTTGATAATGAGCCAAATATTTATTTTTAAGAAAATTAAAGAAACTTCATGTCACGTGCCAAATACAAAATAGTTCAGGTTTTGGTTGTTGACTATAGAGCAGTGTTGTGTTCAATAAACCCACACATTTAATGATAATGAGATCACAAGATTATGAGTAACTGAATATTTACCTCCAGTTTTGCAACTTTAGAATTTGAGAAGAAAACTCACCCGACAATTTTAGAACTTCTATCAGAAGAGTGCAACAGATTATTCACAGATCGTTCGTATAGATAGTTCAGAGGTGGAATTGCAGCCTTCCTTCTCACCAATTACTGGTCACAGGTTCAATCGTTCGAAATTGGTAATGTGCTTTTATTACTCTGCTTTGTCTTTGGCCAACCTTTCGTAGCTTTCTCTCTGATATACAAAACAGGAAAATGTGTCTCAGGACATCAATTGATGTCACTGCGAGGCCTCTGACCGGAGATCCTAGGGTTCAAGTCCCAACGGTGGCAGAATTTTCGACGCTAGCTACGTAGCTATGTCAAATTTAGCCGCTGTCTGGAGAAGAATTCTAGCGGCCGGCTGCTCTGATGGATAGTTTAGTGTGTTTTTTTTTTTTTGGATCATCACCAGGTGGACCATGGAAGTGGGCCACGGACCGCGCCCGATCTTTCCTTCTTCTTCCTTGCCCTTTCCTCGCTTCTTACTAACACACTCACACTCACATGCATTACACTACACGACTAAATTTGTCGAGAAACAAATCGTGAGTTTGTCCGGCTGGGGCGGAGCCCCGCTGATAGGAGATACCTGGTTGGGGAAAATCCCCGCATACCGACGTAGGTCGGCGACAGTTCTCACCATCAAGATGGGGCAAACCACCACCACCTCTTGCGATAAAAAACATGCAATACACTTAGGATACTAACTGACCCTATTATTTGAGGCGCCCAAAATAATTAATCGATGACAAAAAGTATTGTTGATGTAATTGCTGCCGCTGAAATCAATTAAATGAAACAATTTCTTAATTAAAAAGAAAAAATAACAATAGATTTTTTTTCTAAAAACATTAACAGATAATCTTTGTATTCCTTTATTATTTTTTTATTTAAGGATGTGATTTATTTAATTCTTGTCTACCCCTAGTGGTAATAAACAACACACAGCAGCTATGCTGTCAGACTGTTCAACAAATCCATCAACGCGGGCCTATCGGCAAGAGCCGTCTGCCGGCGACATTTTCGACACGGTCGTGCGTTCAGCACTGTCTGCACCTCACATCGCCCAGCTGCCATTTCTTCCTCGCGGGCCGACCATTTCCGCTCGCCCCGTGCCGCTATCCCTTCCGTCAGCCCCTCCAGCTCCCGATGCGCCCTCTCTTCCCTCCATGATGGGCCTTTCCCCTAGTGCCCATCCACGCCCACCGTTGTGACTGGACTTCACTGCGCAGCTCTGTCCGCCCAGCTTTGGCCCGCTTCTCCATTCCATGCCTTGCAATGCCCCGCTGAATTTCGACACAATCCGCTACGTCTCATCACGCTGCGACTTGCCACACCCCGCTTTGGCCTGTGACGCACTACAGCTACGTCACATCACATCACGTCACGTCACGCCACGCCACGCCACGCCACGCCACGCCACGCCACGCCACGCCACGCCACGCCACGCCACGCCACGCCACGCCACGCCACGCCAGGCCACATCACACCAAGCCTAACTCCACTGCTACACCAAACAACAACTCCCTTCGCTACCACGTCACACCAAATCACATCACTATCTGCTGTCACGTCAGAACCCACCATACCAAATCACACCAACCAATCGCTGCAGTCACAACACCGCAAATCACACCAATCTCCACTACCATGCCAAACCATACCACCCTCCATTGTCACGTCACGCCCCGTAACACCATCATACACCACATCACACCACAACACCCTCCGCTGCCATGTCATAACAAACCAAATCACACTAATCTCCCTTACCACACCAAACCACACCACCTTCCACTGTCACGTCACTCCCCGCAACACCATCACACACCACACCTTACTCCTCTACGAGGCCCCGCCATTTCACCCTTCTCTACCACACCACGCCACACCCCAGCAACCTCCGCTGCAACACCACACCACACCATCCACTGCGAAGACCTTGCATACCCCATCAACCTTCGCTACCTCGCCACATCGAGCTCCACCACACCGCACTCCTCACCCACCACCCACCACCAAACCATGCTCTGCAATACTCTTTGACCACGCTTTGCCTCGCTTTACGCCGCATTTATCCTTCCATCCCAAGGAGATTGTTTCCTGAAAAATCCGGCATGGAGGGAAATTCAGGAAAGGAATTAATCCGTCTACTTAGCACGTCACGACCAAATTAGAAAAATACGTCCAAGGAAACAAAGAACTGATGTTGGAAAATACTCTTTTGTAAATAGGACTGTTATGTCAAGAAATAGCTTGCCTGCAGCACTAATGGAGACTTTTACCCGAAACATCAACATTTTAGGTTAAGATTAAATTCTAATAATAGAGTAAGCGATAGGATCAGTAGTCTCAGGGCCTCTACATTTAGTAGGCATACTTTAAATGGAGTAATTTTGTTCTGTTTATTGAATTGTATGTATTTTTAGTATTCATTATTATATTATGGTATTAGATGTAAAGTAAGTGTAAAGAATTTGCCACCGGGGTTAATGCCTAAAGCAAATTAAATAAATTATCTATCAACATTTCTTCCTACCCAGGTTCGTCGCACCGCGCCATTCCACTCCCACACATTCCCCTGCTCCATCACACTTCTCCCCGCCACGCACCCATCGCCGGCCAGCCGATCCGATAGGCCCAGGGCCACCTCCGGCGGGCGGACGCTCCGCCCACGCTCACGCCCACGGACGCCCGCGTTATCTGCGCAAGGCGAGGCACTTCCTGGACGAAGGCGCGTGGCAGCTACACTCACCGCCACGCCCCCTAGTCTCCCCGGGCTTCAACCTAATCGCCCCTCTACAGAGTGCATATTTCTCTCATTACCTATAGAGACATTAAGTAATGTAGTGACGAGCGGAAAAAGGTAGGAAGAATATGTAGTTCACTTTTAACGGCCAGTTGATAATGTGGAACAGAAACACCAATGGTACTAAGTTCACCGAGATTTGACGGTCTCTGTGAGTAGTTTATTGGACATTAGATCACGATCTTGATGTATGACTCAGATATTCTTTGTGAAAATAAGGAATGCGAGTCGTGTTCCCGCCGTCATTCATTTAGTCGTTGTGGTATCTTTCTCCCTTTCATCCTGGTACGTAAGCCTAATTAGTAAGCCTCATAAGTACATTTTTTATCACCCGTTCAGCCTACTGTCATCATCTTTGGTTATTCAGTTGAATGTTCTTAATTATCTTCACTGTTCTGAGTCAAATTCATTTCAATATGATATTGAATATTGTGTATTTTTGATATGTAACGAAAAATAGAAGGTCTACACAGTGAAAGCATTTTATTTTGCGAAATATGAATATAACTCAGTAACTCACAAGTGTAGCAAGAATGGCAACCATCATCCTGAGTGTGTATATGATGAATAAATCATGCAATAGGCTTGTAGTTTTTGCGAATGAACAATATTGAATAACTGAAATCAGAACGTGCCTTCAAATGAACTAACCAGCCAATAAGTCAAACCAAAAAAGCGTTGTATTTACTCGCTGCAATGTCGCTAAAACAGTACCTTCCACATCAAAGTATTCGTTATGGACGTTTGATCAGGAAGAAATTGGCTAGCATTTTCCGCAAACCTGATGCAAATACCACTAAGTGATTCATTGGGGCTGCTAAGTAAATGTTTAGCAATTGAAACTTTATGAACTTCAAAGCTTTTTCTATGACATTACAATTTGTATTTACAGCTCCCCCATTTCGCTTGAAGTCTCTCTTTCATTTTATCTTCAGTTGTGGCGCTAACAATTGTAACGATGTTCAAGGGATATCCTGAATATTGCAACGTACTGAAGATGTCAAAAAAATACATGTTAATAAACACCCATTTTCTATCACATCTTTCTTAGTTATGCGAAATGTTGCAACTTCGTGTTTAATGCTATAACATTAAAGCTACTTTTCGTTTCTTTTTCGTCTTATTTGTTCTTACTTATATTCGAAATCTTCAAACTTTCATTTTTTGCGTATATATTACTTTTTTAATTAATCGATGAAACAATGGAGATATTTTAGAACATTTGAGTAAGTATTGGAAAAATTAGATATCAGACATCACGAGAATCAGACGTGGCTCAAAAGCTTAACTCATTTAAAATCTTGTATTTTGCTATTTCAATATTGCCACGTTTTTCTATCTCTACCACTGGTTCTTAACATCCAAGGCAAACTCTACCATTTCTAGTGGGCAATATACTGAGATTTTCTCACACACCTTCATTTGCTACCAACATAGAAAACACGAATCTTTCTCTCTCCACCTAGCAACAGACAACACAGCGCAACTCATTTAAAATCTTCTATTTTGCCTTTTCAACATTGCCACATTTTTCTGACTCTACCCCTGGTTCCTAACATCCAAGACAAGCTCTACCATTTCAAGTCAGCAATATGCTTAGATTGTCTCATTGACATCCTTTTGCTACAACATAAAAAACACAAATCTCTCCTCCCTCCATCTAGCAACCGACAACTTGCCGCTGTAGCGCAACCACCACAGCAGATCCATCGCACCAACCACCCACCTTTCATCGAGCCCTCCCTCCACGCAGTATCTCCAGATTCCACCCCCGCCTCGCCGCCGCTCTATCCATCACCCGTCCCCCTCCACACCGTCGTGCCCCCTCCCCTCTCCATGGCTGCCACCGCCGCGCAACCACTTCTAGCGCCTTAACGGCGTCGGCTGCGCGGCGATAGCGGGCCGTAATGAACAAAGCCCCTCTGAGAGCTGCCGACGGCGGCGCGGGCGAGGCACCGGGCGCGGGTGGTGGAGGGGTCAGGGGAGGGGTGAGGAGGTAGGATTGGAAGGAGGGCGGGCACGGCGGGAAGCGCGCGTGGCACAGTGGGTCAAAATGACCCCCAAAATTGTGCTTATCGTTTTCTTCTCCGCAGGAGCCAAAATGAACTTTGTTCTGATCAATGAAATGTTATATAATGAATGTCACTTACAAAAACAAAAAAAAGGAAACGGAAGTAAATGATGATCGCACGGTGGGTGGCAGCTCAGTAGGTGGAAGCCTAAGAAATTCTACTTATCGTTTACTCTCTGATTCCAAAGGAATAAATTCTCATCGACAAATATTAGCAATGTGTACCACGTACAAACCAAAGCCACCACAAATAAAGTGATAACGGCACGTTTTTCTTTGACTAGTTTCAATGATTTTCTTTATTTTCAATTTTGAGTGTTATGATGAAATACTGACTGCACTGGAGAGCCCTTTTGCGTATACACAACGTGTTTTAATAAAGTTTTAATTTTTGACTTTGAATCGTAAATTCTACGTACTACAAATCATTAAATCATCCACACCACTTTAATCCTTGTCATCACTACGTAACGTAACAACTACTGATTAGTCAAGAGTGTGGCGTTTGTTATATTCTGGTTATAGAAGCCTAAAGCTATAGAAGGGTTTCATGCAATTGGCTCCCCTTCATTGATATTTACTATTGTCTTTATTATCATTTATTGAATATTTTACCACATACGCTAACGTAGCTTGACCATTTACCTGTAGATGACAGTAGTATACCAATAGAAGAGTCAACGATGGCCGCCAGCGTAGTTTTTTTCTAGGTCTTTGTTTAGATTGATTTGTGATTCCAGTCGCGTCAACAACTAAAAATATTAATCCTCTAAGTATAGTGCATGTTTTTGAACGAAATGAGGTGGAGGTTTTTCAACCAAGTATCTCCCACCAGCGGGGCCCTGCCCCAGCCGGGACAAGCTCCCGATCGGTCTCCTCGCACGTGTGACAGTGTAGTGCGTTTAAGGGGTAGAATAGGACAAGGTATGGAAAGGAAAGTTCGCTCGTGATCCGTGGCACGTACGTTATGGTACTGCTGCAGCATTCTTCTGGTATTTATCAGAAAAAACGCGGAAAACTACCGATCAGATCAGGCGGCCTCTAGAAATCTCCTTCAGCCAGTGACACAATTCGACCTAGCTATCTAGCCAGTGGCGAAAATCCTGCCACGGTTGGGACTCAAACCAAGGACCTCCCACTTTGTTTACGTTAAGAGTTTCATTTTTATATTTTAAAAACTTCATTATTATATTGTTATTTTATATTTCTACCTTTTGACTTCCTAGCGATAGTTTCGTCTTTCAACGCCTATCGAATGTTTTGAAAAAAAACTTTCATATTGTGGCTACACGCAATCGATTCCTGGAAATTTCCGGCTTCTTCTTTCAACCAGATCTGCCTGTCAACCCATGCGACTCTTATTTATCTATTTTAATATCTATCATTGTAGAAAACAGTGGTGGAATTGAAATAGTATTGTAAATGTTAAATTAATTGGGTCCCCACGGATTGGACAGAAAAGCTTTAAACTTTTATGTGACTTTGCTATACCTCAAAAAACTAAAAACACTTCAATACAAAATGACAGATCATGATTGTTATATATTGGTAACTTCATGTATTATTAATTTATAAATAAATGCAGCTTTTCTTTAATTTTATTGCAATTTATTCTGAGGATCCGCGATGACCCCATCCATTAGTGTTCTTCGGACCGGCATGAGACGTTTAATAGCCCCATTTCGTAACGCATAACACGATCCTTTGTTACGTAACGACGAAAACCAATGCGTTTGGAGAGGCCGCAGTTTGTCGAGTGCTTTATCTTGTGGGTCGTTTCGGCGCACTGTGCGGGGCGTCGCGGGAAGCGGGATGCTGCTCTCCCCCGCTCCGTATTTCCGCCGGGGCCGAGAGGGCGGCGGAGGCCGGGCGGGCGGCGGCGGCGGCGGCGGCGGCGCAGGGGCTGTGCTGAGCTGGGCCGCGCCGGGGGTGCGCGTGGGGCGGTGGGGTGGGCGGGGGGCGGGGCGTTGGGCGTGGGGTGGGGCGTGTTTTTCGCGCATCGCGCCGCGGGCGCGGAGATAAATGCGCGCGCGCTGCGGCGGCGGCGGCGGCGGCGGCGGCGGCGGCGGCGGCGGCGGCGGCGGCGGCGGCGGCGGCGGCGGCGGCGGCGGCGGCGGCGGCGGCGGCGGCTGAGAAGCCGGCAGCGCAGCGGCGGCGGCGGCAGAAGCGGCGCGGGAGGCAGCCGAGGCGGACAAATTGACTGCGGGCGGCGCGGCGCAAGGGGTGCGGACGGCTGGGAAGTGGAAAAGAGGACCGGGAGTGAACAAGAGGGAAGAGTGTAAGGGAAGTAATGTGAAGGAAGAGAAGAATACTAGAGGGAAGGAGGCACTAGAGGGGTGGCGTGGGGGACTAGAAGGGCGATGAGGTACTTCAAGGGTCTAGAAGGGCGGGGAAGGACTAGAGAGGAAATCGAGGAACTAGAATAGAGGTGAGGATCTAGAAGGGAGGGGAGTCACGTGGAGGGGAAGAAATAGAGAGGAGATGACCCAGAGGGAAGGAATGGCACTCTAGGGACAATGTGGACTAGAGGTGAGGGACTAGAAGGGGAGACAGGAAGGGGGAAGGGAGAAGGGGAAGACTGGGGGGTGAGGCACTAGAGGGAGACTAGAAAGGGATTGAAGGGCTAGAAGGGAGACGGTCGTAAGAGCGAAGAGAGGGGGTAGAACAGGAGAGGTGGGAGCAAGGTGTGAAAGAAACATATGGAGGGAATGGGTTGAGGGAAGATGGGAGAAGGAAGGAAGTGGTGGGATAGTTTGGGGTGGGGCGGCGAGAGAGGAAGGTTGGCGCGGAGCGCGAGTTCCAGCCGCCTGCTCTCACGGATAGAAAAGAAGACAGAAGAATAAGGTGGAGGGTAGAATTCGGCGAGACACAAAGCAAAAGTACAATCTTAAAAGGAAAAATATAATATGGAACAAAAAGAGTCAAATTGAGGTGAATATTTGGAAGAATCATAAAAGAAAAAAACCGGAATGTGAAACATTGAAATAAATAATACGCAGTGTAACAAGTACTGAAAGCGGAGGACGAAAAATGGAGCAGTCCTTTCTAAGACTTTGAGAAAACAAAGTCGGAGCGCAGAGCGCGTTCAAAATAAAGCCGTGAGAAAAGAAAAAGAAAGAAAAGTCGGCTAAAAACACTTGAAATTAAGATTGCAGTTAGAATATCCAGGGGTTGGTACAAGCGACGAGATAAGAAACGTTTTAGAGATGAAGGAGAAAATAACGGAGGTGTGAAATACTCGAATGACAATACAGAAATGAAAGAAGAGTAAGATGGACTGCTTGGTGCAGAAAAATAAAATACAGAATATTATGTAGTTTTCATAGAGTATAGCAAACATTTACGAAATCTTGTCATAAATTTCGGCATATATATAAGTGAAAATTATATAATTATGATTGTTTTTAATCATATTCATATTTTCTGGAAAGAAAAATATTACTAATTTATGTAATGATTAACATAATAAGTAATAAATTAAATAAATTGTGTTCTTAAAATGTCACCATAGTAACAGTTCCAAAATAAACAGAATAATAAACCAGATATTGAAGATAAAATAATAATAATAACAATAACAATAATAATAATAACAATAACAATAATAATAATAACAATAACAATAACAATAAGAATAAAATAATATTAACGATGATATGAATCGAATATCAATCAAACGATTCTGAAGTGAACATCTTAAATTTTTCCAACCTCAGAATTGATTTAATTAGTTTTGAAGTTTTGTTGTGAAATAGCAGAAACTTTGAAACATTGTTTTCATATTTGATTGCTGGAAAAAATTCTTGAAATCATACTCTTTAAAGATATTATATTACATTGTACAAATTCAAAAATTTAATGAGCGCCAGATTCAAGAAAAAATATTTTATTCTCAAATCTAAAAATATTTGCTTGTGGACTGGTAAGTGAAATCGGAGTTTACCTGGAGGTAAAAAACACAAAACAATTGCAGCCAATACGAATTTTCTGTATGATTTAGTAGCACAATTTCCTATCATCTCCCCGGTACTTCTTTTCTCATTCATTCCCTTCTTTTTTTCTGTTATTCCATTTCATTCAGTCTCACGCTCAATAAATCAACACATCAATCAGTAGTTAAATCATCCATTCATTTTTCATATAAGACCAATTATTTCAGGAGTGAAGAATGGTTTAAAATGTCTGCGAAATTGAGGTTGTTCTTTGTGAGGGAGAGGAGCAAGGCGAAAGTGACAAAGGTTGGGGGAAAGACAAATGAGGAGGCGAAGAAAAGGCGAAGAGAAGGCGAACGGAAAGCGAATGGGAGGCGAATGGGAGGCGAACGGGTGGCGAACGGCAAGCGAACGGGAGGCGAATGGAAATCGAACGGGAGGCGAACGGGTAGCAAACGAGAGGCAAATGGGAGGCGAACGAATGATCGACGGAAGGTGGGTTAAAAACGAGAGATGAAGGTGGGGGCAAAGCGGTGGTGATGAGGCAAATGGTAGGCAAGGAAGGTGGTGGCTAAGAAGAGACAGAAGCGGCAACGAAGGCGGAGGTGTGAAATACTCAAACGACAACACAGAAAGAAAGAAGAGTAAGATGGACTGCTTGGTGCAGAAAAATAAAATAACAGAATATTACGACGAACGGGTGGCAAACGGGAAGCCAACCGGAGGCGAAGGGATGATGAACGGGAGAAGACCGGGTTAAGAACGAGAAGCGAAGGCGAGGGCAAAGCGGTGGTGGTTATGACGTGGCAAATGGAAGGCAAAGAAAGCGGCTAAGAAGAGGCGGAGGCGGTGACGAAGGCGAAGGAGAAGCAAAGTTGGAGGCGCGGGCGAAGCCTTTGGTGGCGTGTGGCGCGTCGCTGCCCCCTGGGAGAGGAATGGCGCCCGCCGCCCCCTCCACGCCGCCTCTGCCGCAGCGCGCGCCCGACCGGAAAAGTGGCAGCGCGCCCGCTCGCCCGCTCGGCCCGCCGGCGGTGACGTCAGCGGTGTCCGCTCACGCCCCGGCCTCCACCAACGCCCACGGTCAAGGCCCCGGGCGGCAAGCAAGCGCTTTGTATAGGCAGTTCTCTACTTCACTCGTACTTCAAACAATTTTTCCATGTCTGTTGTTCTTGCTAGGAATTCTAAATATTGGGCGCCCAGAGAGGAAACCTGGGAACTTCGAAAATAAGCTCTTAAGACAGTTTTCAGCATATTTTGTCCAATAAACTCCTTGGTTGAGCCGCCACAAGCACTCAAAACTTGGTGTGAAAAAATACTTTCAGAATTTTTTAAATTTCGGAATCGTATAAACACTCCATAAGAAAGTAAATTGTTTATTTACAAAGGAAATGAATATATTTGTTTAGAAAGAAAAATTAACCCAGAAATAAAAAAAGGAGTCGAATTGTGTAAATTGTTTTTGTTGTTTTTTTAATTTCTGTGTAAACTTTTCTTTCAGAACAAATATATTTATTTCTTTAGCCATTCAGAATATCCAAGACATTATATTAGTATACATAGATATTAGACAAAATAGGCTTAAAATGTCTTTAGAGCTTATTTTCAAAGTTCCCGGGTTTCTTCCCCGGGCACCCTGAATACAAATTTTCTATTGCTTTTCAACAAGGTTTTAAGTCGTATTTACATGATATTCGTAAAAAACTATAAGTGAATGTAATATCTCTAAAATTCTACCACCAACTTCACTCTGTTCATCACCGAGGAGCTCCTAACTTCATGGAAGTTGAGAAATTATGCGAAATTATGCGAAAGAAGCGAAAAGTATTATCCGGTAAATAATTAACTATACGTAAACTGATTGAAACTAAAAATTGAAACATAAAATTGTTTATAAAAACATGAACTTTTAAATAAATAAATTAAAAGTAGTTCAGTATATATTCTTCGTTACATCGTTGTTTCTAATTACTGTTTTATCTTTATTATCACAAAATGAGTTAATTTCGGGATCCCCATAAACTATGTAATAGCAATACAGACGGAGAAATAGTTCAGGGAGATCATATCATCATTGAGATTTTATAAAATAATGATGACAACTTTTATAATTTTCTTCTTTCTTTCAATGTCCAAGCAAACATCTATCCCGTGTTTGTAACAAATGAAATAAGTCGTGGAGAAGAATCTAACAGTCCAAAACGCTCCAATTTTAAACAGCCAAAGCGACTCTGGAATTGGGTTCACAAAAAGAACTTGTCAGCCCCAAAGACTTGATACCCGTTTCTCTATGTATTTCAACGCACTGAATCCGAATCTGAAACCAGAATTGCGCTACCACCCTCCACGTTTTTTGAAACGAGAAGAAAACGTGAAATTGTAGATTGTAAATTTCACTGTGTTGTTTGGGGGGGGGGTCAAAAGAAACTGGAGGGTGGTAGCAATATTATGGCTTCAGATTCGGATTCAATGCGTCGAAATACTTAGAGAAACACGTTTCAAGTCTTTGGGTCTGACAACTTTTTTGTGTTTGCCTGTGTAATCAATTGGTTCGTGGTTGATGTTCGTTTTCCTATACAAAAAAGAATGTTGACCTCTTTCTGTTCTGTTCTGCGAAAATTGAAAATGATGGAAGTAATCTATTTTATAAATAAAATACAAGCATAGTTCACTTTATAAACTTTTGCAAAGGCTCTACAATTTCTTCAACTAATACGTCATACAGATCTAAGTCAGTCTTATTATTTAATTACTTATTTTAAATTTTCGTTTTCTGTACACTGAAAATCTATAATCAATGACTTCTTGAATTTATTTTCTTCATGTAATTAATATTCAGAGATGATCTACTATTACGTGTTTTCCAATAAATATTTCAACATTGCTTGGAATATTCATATTGGGTTCCGATTTCAGTAAATGTTTCAGAATTAATTATCAACTCATCATCTAGAGGCACGCTGTGTGCAGCGCTGTGGGCTACTAATAGAAGCAAATAAAGCGTAGCGCATCTCTTGCGGGGTAGAATAAAACAGGCTAGTCTCCAACATGACGTGACACGTGGATCTGTCAAATTAGCATGCGATTGGAACGCGAACCGGTTTGTCTACGTGAACAGAAATGATATGATTCGAAAGAGAGGCGCGTCACCGGTTTATGTTTGAAACAACGGCTAATTTGACAGATTACACATCGTGACTCCTCTGTTCACATGGTCCCCAGAGGCATACAAAATAACAAGGTCGATAAAATGTCGGCTTTGCAAACAAAACCAGTGGTCTGTACTTGTCGAAGATTCAGGCAGTACTGTTCATTGCTGATAAATTCATGTGGTACTGTGAGGTATCTTTCAAAATTCGAGACCTTTTTATTTTCTTTTCTCAAAATGTACTTTGTAATGTCAAATGTACGTGGTAAAGAGTTCTACAGATTTAATGACAAAACGTCCAATTCTTTTTCGGATATCCCCTATGGTTGATGAATATAACTTGGTCAACCTATTGGGTGATAGCCGGTTGCAAGAGTGGAAAGGAAAAAAAGAAGACGTGGGGAAAATTGGTAAACGAAAAAATGCGGAATGGTAAGAGGAACAGACAAAGGTTGCAAGAGAAAACACAGAGAGGTATTGGCGCACTTATGAGAAGGGATATTCGGAAGAAAAAATCAAAATAACGGTGTAAAGGAGAATGGCGTTGTTGAAACACATTCTTCACTACTTAGACACCGTTCTTGAGTTAAGAAGTAAGTAGGAAAATGGTTGCTTTTAACAAGTAATGGAAACACTAATGTGACTGACTGGCTACTAAGCATACATGCATTTTATTACAAATCCTTTTTTATCAGTTCAAATTTGGGGCAGTTCGTTTTTTCAACAATCATTTACAAAAACATATTAAAAGAAAAGTACTTTTACATCTAAAATGATTTTGAATGACTAGTGTACAGAACAATGGATAATACGCGAAGTCACCTAAAAGTGGTTTCTATACTACCAATGAAATTGAATATATTGCAAATGCATTTCAGTACCACAAAACTTAGTTGTGTTCGTTTTGGCATTTTTCATTCCGAGAAAGATTTATCTACATGCGAAAGGGTTAGTAAAACCCTATCACTAGTCTCTTAGAAAGACACTGGAACCTCATTTCCTGAGGTGGAGAGTAGATTGAAAAGTATTATATTCATCATCAAAACACTCCTCGTCGTAGTACTACTTCTAGTGACATTACTTAGTCTCGTTGACAAGTAGACCCCAAGGGGGGACGTGCAGCACTTTGGCGTTCTACGACGCCATGTAGCAGGTCTCACGGGTATCGTAAGGACTCGAAAGCTGAGAGAGGCGAGCGTTGTATTCTGTTGGCTCTGTATTTATGTTCGCGTTGTGTACGTCCCACATAGTTTCGATCGACCATCCTAACATACAGGGAGAAAAAGATGAAAAAACTCAGTGAGCACGTAAAACTGGAACGTCGATGATTCATAGCAATCAGTGATATTGTAATCGGATGAATATAACGCTGTCACTCGAGACCATGTAGTCCCATAGAGACATTCAATTTTTTCTTTTAGTACGAAACCATATGGTTTCATGCTTTGGCTTATCTCTTTTATGATAATACACAATAGCGATTCCAACCGTCTGCGAATTATCAATTTAATTTGTATCTACCATGCTCACAGATTACTACACATTCCGGATGAACAATATGTAGGTCCTTTATTTCTGGTGGAAATATCGAGGTGTTTTACTTCTCAAATCGTTTGCTCTTTCTCGGAGGAATACGTTTCGGGAGTAAATTTGAGTGTTTGGAAGGGAAATTATTCTCGATCACGGATATTGACAGTTTTCTTGGTCTACTGGAGTTTCAAAAGTAGCTGATGACATTGTATTTAGATGTAAAATGGTAAATGCACAACTTTTGTTCAACAACTCACGACTCGCAAGTGCTTGGAAAATGTCGTTAGAAATGTTCAGAATTAATATTGTAAATACATTGAGAATACGTCGTACAGGCCACGAGGCGTCATCACGACTCACAAGATGAGAGCGTCCAGTGTTATATACATGTTGGCTCTGTATTTATGTTCGCATTGTATAAATGACAAGGAGTTTTGATTCACCTTTGTGACAAGTAAAAAGAAAAGGATGACAAATTGAGAAAGCATGTAAAACTGAAACGTCGATGATTTATCATTGTCTTGTCAGTGTAAGGGCACGGTGTGTTTTGTGATCATCGCTGCTGTTCGTTCTGTTGAACATTCTGCTCTAGTCGTATCTGCCATTATAATAAATACTGCGTACGGTGTAATGTTTATGCCTACTAACACACTGTAAAATTACGTTTCTTTCGATATTTGTTGAATTTTCTTTTAAATTCTTAGTTTTCAAAAATTGTAGATGTGTGTATTCTATATTGTATTACATATTAATTATTTTATACTATTACTTTTTACATATTTATATACATGTTTTGGGGTTAACTGTGCTTCCCTCTCTGCCCTTCAGCCTAGGAAAAATTTTTCCTTGGAATATGTTTGCGTTATTTTCAACCTGCTTATTTATTTCTATCACAACTACTTCTTTCGGAATTTGTCCATCTACCCATCGTTCCTCCGTCTTCGACATCAATGGTTCAGTTCATCCTCAAAATTATCGTCAAAATCGTTCCGAACTACCGTATTCACCTTTCGCCCTCATCTTCCGTCCTTATCTTCTATCCAATGCACCTCTACGCTGTCAACAACTATAGTATCTTTTAACATCGCCAGCCATATCGTTACTGCGATCACTACCCACACTAAAACAAACACCATTTCACAACAGTAGTATATAGAATTATTCCAATAGTCAACACTCAAATTAAAACAATTCCGTAAAACTACATGAAAGGAACCAAATAAAATAATTTGCTCTCCACCGGTATTTTCTGCAAAATAGTTATTTCCTATCAGCACCACTTCCTCGTTTCTGAAGATCATATTACCTCCACTCACGTCTCAACCTGCTGCCTAGTGAATCACCTCTACTCCGACCAATACCTCCATCCTCCATTCACCGTCATTACCCACTTTCTGGCATGACCGCCACACGTCACTACCGTCACTACCATATCCATCACCATCTCTGCCGCCTTCTCTCATACCCTGCCGCAGTATCAGGGTTGCCTTATGTAATACGCGCTCTTTCCTCACCATTACTGCGGAATTTCTCCAAATATCCTCTCCCAACCCAAACTTTAAAACGAAAAAAATCTCCAAATAATGGACCAACGACATGAGTTCTACCTGACGATTCTATTAGTGGTCCCTTAAATTCAAATAATTGAAATCAACCAATTATGGTTTTTGAGCTGCTTGAAGCCTTATACTCTCCTCGCTTTTCTCACGGTTTTCTTTCTCTTCGTCTTTCGCGTATTTTTCTATTTCTGATGCACAAAGATGAGAGATAAAAGTCTGATGTTCCTTTTTTATTAATAATAATAATAATAATAATAATAATAATAATAATAATAATAATAATAATAATAATAATAATTGAAAGAATGCTAATTTCACCGTCACTCCAGTTGAAAATAATTTCCGCCGAAAAATGCCCAAACATTTCCCGTCCATTTATGTTCCCCATTCTTTCCCCATAACACAAAAAATGCCCATTTTGAGGATAAAATTCCCCAATGTGGCAAACCCTGCGCAGTCTTCTCGTTTGCCGCAGTCGCCGGCCCCACCTCTTTCGCCCACCCAGGCATCTCCTCCACCGCCGCGCCGCCACTTCCCCCACCGCCAGCAGCGCGAACGAGCCTCGGCGCGCGGCGGCTTCTTGTGCGTCGCCCCAGAAATGACGCGGCCGCCGTCGGCACCCCCCCCCCTCGGGCTGTTTGCCGCTGACGCCCGGCGGCGCGGTACGACGCGCATGGGGTGGAACGGGGCCGGGTGGAGTGGGGCGGGGCGAGATGGGGCGCATTTGAACGAGACGGGTCGGGGCAGCGCAGGTCGGGGAGGCGCGGAACGGTTTGGTGGAATAGGGCGTGTGGAGCTGGGAGGGGCGGGAGAGGGAGGTGCGTTGTGGGGCGGGGTGGGGTGGGGTGGGGTGGGGTGGGGTGGGGTGGGGCGGGGCGAAGTGGGCTGGCGCTGGGAAGGGTGGGGCGCGGTGAAGCGGAGCGGGGTGGCATGGGGCGGTGCCGGAAGGATTGTGGCGGAGTGTGGCGGAGCGGGACGGGACAGAGCGGGACGGGGCGGAACGGAACGGGACGGGACGGGACGGGGCGGGGCGGAGCGGCAGGGGGCGGGCACGGGCAAAGCAGGGTGGGGTGGGAAGGAGTGTGGCATGACGGGGCAGTGTGGCAGCGCAGAGTAGTAAGAAGCGGCGCGGGGTAGGGAGGGCGGGACGGAGTGTGGCGGCGCAGGTAGAGTAGAGCGGGACGGGGAAGGAAGGGGCGTAGCGGGGCGGAGCGGGGCGGAGCGGGGCGGAGCGGGGCGGAGCGGGGCGGAGCGGGCGGAGCGGGGCGAGCGGGCGGAGCGGGGCGGAGCGGGCGGAGCGGGGCGGAGCGGGCGGAGCGGGGCGGAGCGGGGCGGAGCGTAGCGAGCGGGCGGAGCGGGGCGGAGCGGGGCGGAGCGGGGCGGAGCGGGGCGGAGCGGGGCGGAGCGTGGCGGAGCGTGGCGGAGCGTGGCGGAGCGTGGCGGAGCGTGGCGGAGCGTGGCGGAGCGTGGCGGAGCGTGGCGGAGCGTGGCGGAGCGTGGCGGAGCGTGGCGGAGCGTGGCGGAGCGTGGCGGAGCGGGGCGGAGCGGGGCGGAGCGGGGCGGAGCGGGGCGGAGCGGGGCGGAGCGGGGCGGAGCGGGGCGGAGCGGGGCGGAGCGGGGCGGAGCGGGGCGGAGCTGGGCGGAGCGCGGCGGAGCGGGGCGGAGCGGGGCGGAGCGGGGCGGAGCGGGCGGAGCGGGGCGGAGCGGGCGGAGCGGGGCGGAGCGGGGCGGAGCGAGGCGGAGCGAGGCGGAGCGGGGCGGAGCGGGGCGGAGCGGGGCGGAGCGGGGCGGAGCGGGGCGGAGCGGGGCGGAGCGGGGCGGAGCGGGGCGGAGCGGAGCGGGGCAGAGCGCGGCTAGGTGGCGCGGCGCGACGCGACGTGTGGCGTTATGTTGGGTGGCGGCGCCTGGCGGAGGCTGTCAAGGACACGATGGCGCGGCGGACGCCTTCGACGACGGCTTTGAGTGCCGCGCCCGATCTCCGACCGTCCTCTCCGCTCCGACACTCGCTTCCTGCCCTCTTCCTTTCACGGGCACGCCCGGCGGAACATGTAGGCAACTGCGGTAGAGAGGAGGCACACTAAGAAGAGACTAGTTTAAAAATTCGGGAAACAATTTCTTTTAAAACTTATTTAACCACATCAGCGGGATTACCATTTACCGATGAGTGTTAGCTTTTATATAAGTATTATAATAGATGGTTGCACTACAGTAGCCTGATGTTGCAAATTAACGCACCATCGAACACCTATATCTGAGCGAGAATATCCCCACTGGGTACCTCTATGATGATTGTTGTTAAGCTTATGACATTGAAGGCAATAGGAATCAAGTTATAGGGTGTGAGGTGAGATTATTATTTGTCTACTTTATGGGGGACCGAACAGATCTTTTGGGAGATGGGATTTAATTCTTGTAGGTGCGACACTGCTTTTAGGGAGGTTAAAGGGGCTGTGCAAGGGGAAGTTTCGAGGTTAGAAAATAATTTGGCCGACAGTAAGGAAATGTAATTTGTAATTGGTTCTATATCAGGTACTTTTTTAAGTTGTCTCTTGGTTATACACCACGTGGAATGTGCGTCAAGTAGGGTATGTAATTGTACGAATTAGTGATATTGTCATTTACAAATTCGCGAACTATAAGCGAAATTATTGACGAATTAAATGCATGGACGTAACTTGCAGTTATGTTGCCAGTAGTAGCCAAGAAGTAGATGTCAAAGCGGTCCCTTCTTGTGGTAATCTCTCTTTTTCTAGTAATGGCAAATTCTATCAAAAATTACATACTAAACGTAATCGTACATCGATATTTCGCTGCATCACCAAAAGGTTTTCGATATTGATGAAATCATCGACAGAAAACATCTATGTTTGAAATTCCGATGGTTTTAATACGATAAATCAAAGGTAATTTTCCATCCTGTTTCCATTCTTAATTAGAGTACTTAAATGATATACGGTACATTTTTTTGTTGGGTTACGTACAAGTAATATGCTAATAATAACCTTCCAATAGGCACGTGGAGTCTTTTGGGACCCCACAGCTATTATCTGCCCTGTCAAGATTGAAGTAGTTGTACCTACATCATCAGCGTTCGAATGTATCTTTTTAATTGATTTTGTACAACACGAGTATGCATGCATCACAATTTAAATTAATATTTGTTCCGCTTCATAGACTTACCAGAAACATAAAAACTCTTAGAACGAGTGTACTTGGGGTCTTTGAAGACCCCTACGAAATTTCCAGTTTGTAGTTGCTTTCAGTGTAGTATAACCTTATGATATTGAGTGTTATTACGAGAAATATTTTCTTCGTGGTTTGGTGGGACTGTGAAACGTTATCGTAGTATCTTATCTACAGATATTGCGCGTACGATTCTTGATTTCTGTAAGCTTAAAATATAAAAAGGTGTTTCTGATATTCGGTATCTTCATTTCCTGCTATCGTTTGTATTTTGTTGACATGCGTCTTGTAACGCGATTGTTTTCTTAGGAAGAAAATAATTCTTGAAGTATTAGTGAGGAAAAAATGTGGGACGTCAAACATATTGATGGAAAATAAGTTCCTACCGATGAAGGTTATCGTACTTTACAACACATGTTGGTCGAAATAAATGATAATGATGAACATTTGCCTACTTCTGATTGTGGTGATGATGGATATTTGAAGAAATTAAGGAAGTCATCTCCATCTACTTAGTATATTTATTGAGATAGCCGGCTTTCGACGGCTTTGCCGTTATCATCAGTATGCAATGTAAAGAAAACAAAATACAAATTAAACACCAATAAAATACAAAATAAGATAGAAAATTAAATAACACAATGTGAAATGTAAGGGAGTATTAATAAACAGACCAGTAGCAAATGGCATTACAAAATACATATAAATATTACGTTGTAATGGACTTTGATACTGGTATGTATATATATCTCCTCTTACATTTTACATTGTGTGATATAATTTCTATCTTATTTTCTTTTTTATTCGTATTTTATTTCAATTTTCTTTTCTTTACATTGTAGTCTGAAGACGACGGCAAAGCCGACGAAAGCTGGCTATCTCAATAAATATACTAAGTTGCTGGAAATGACCTCCTTTATTTCTTCAAATATCCATCATCACCGCAATCAGACGTCAACAACACCACATCACAATTCCCACAATTGATGGATATTTGCCATCGAGTAGTGATGAAGAAAGTGAACAAAACGTAAAATATAATTATGAATAACGAAAAAGATAACAAACTTTCTTTTGAAAACGCCAATATTTCCGGGAAAATATCGATCTGAAAAAAACATCGATGTTAATATATCAATATTTCTGGTGGAAAATATTCAAATTTTGAAAAGCATAAACGTCTCTAAAAGTTGCACGCGCTGATGACTCTCGCTACCTCGTTTATGGCAGCACCTGCACAAACAGATGGATAAACCGAAACATTAACACGTGATAGGGGAGTCAACGCATGGAATGGCATACAGCAATAGACAGCAAAATCGAGATCAATAGCAGGTGAAATCGAGAAAAACATTTTGCACAAACTTTCTTGCCAAAATGGGAGAAATTTCGAACTGTAGCTACAGAGTGTGCGCTAAAATGAACTTCTAAAATATATGCCAGTCACATCAGTAGATGTTGAGAGATCTTTGAAAACTTACTGGTAATATATTGCTATGCAATTTATTAAAAATAAAATGTAGAAAAATTGTAAATATGTAGTGTGACGGTCTATTCAGACGCGTTCAAAATAAATACAGAAACAGGTAATTAGAACTAAAACGCATTAATTCCGTATGTCAATAAGAACAAAAACCCGTGAAAATGCATGAGTGAAAGCTGTTTCCTCAACATTATTGATAATTTAAAAAACTATGCCCAAAATAGACTGTGAGAATGATAATAAATAAAAACAGGATATATTTACAAATAAGGACTCATCACAACCATATAGTATTTCGTAAGTAAAAAGATTTACGTGATAATAAATTAATTTTCCACATTAGGAATGAGACAGTCGAATTTTCTCATAAGCGTGACAAACGATTACTAAAAATCTGTTCAAACAAGAAAACAAGAAAAAGGGTTACAAATATTATAAATATCTTGGGATATATTTAGCAATTTATGGCAACGGTAACAGGCTATTAAAGACAATATAATATAAAAAATACGTAAAGAAACAGAAGTATTTTCAGAGAAGACTTTTCTTTTGTCTAAAATCTATGCGGTATAGTGGATCAGAACAACAATGTTTTTTAGAGGAGATGTGACTGAATATGCCGTGGCGAGCGCATCGTGTTATTTGGTCGTAGGAATGTTTACTTGGTGAGATGATCTTCAGTTGCCTTCGTAAACGCATCGCATGTTATTTTGATTGTAGAATCAAAATCTTCAGGAGATGAGACTGTGATACCGTGGTGAATATTTTATATAACTACGTGTATTTTAGTTTCGAAGTTTTAAATTTTTTATGGAATTAATTTGAAGACGTTGAACATTTGCATTGGGGAACAATATCATATAGACTTATGAATACGTGAAACATAGTCATGGAGTGAGAATTCTTTGCTGGATGTTATGATTTCGTATTTGAAATGGTGGAATGTGGACAGCAGTGGCAGCCAATCGTCGTGTAGCAAAAAGGGAGTTCAAAAACATTATATTTTTGTTTTCCATTATCAAAAAATATATAGCATGTCCTAAAATGTTAGTTTTAAGATCTTAGAGAAAAGACATGGCCATTTTTGTAATTATTCAAACTGGTAGAGTACACTTGAATGAATGTTGGTAATGTTTAATTGTGTGAATGTTCGAAGCAAAGGTGTACTGTTAAATATTAGATTGTAGTTCATTTGTCGAAGGGTATTTTATGTTTTTTTATGTATGCACATGTGTTTTGAGGTCGTAAGCAAGGTAGAATTCGCTTAATATTATTATTAGTCAACAAGGACAAGGAATAAACAAAGCCGGTATAACGGTTTACGGTTTTATGACTGAGATTCCATGGAGTTACTTTATTAGATAGCAAAAACCTAAATGATAGGGAATAATTATATATATATATATATATATATATATATATATATATATACATACATCTTCCTACAGTAATGGTAATATTATTCTCAATTTCCTGTATAGGATCGATTTCGCAAACTCACGATCTATAAATTCGTTGGAATGGTTTAGCACAACCTGTATTAGGAAGATGTTATAAAAGTAATTTAATTTGTATTTGTAAAGAAAGGGAGAAAAGGGTTGTGTGAAACTATGACGGTAGATCTAATTTTACATTAAAATGTACGTACTTATTTTGTGCATTTAAGTTTACAAAATAACATTGACAAAAATTACAAACAAGGTTGATGTTTTTTTGGTAATTTAAGTAATTTCGCATCATTATCTAGGTCATTAGTGACCACTATTAGAGTTAACGTTATGGTAACAGTGAAGATGAACGAATATGGTGATGATAAAGGCTGAAAGGACGAACACAAATATAACTATTCCCGAGGCGGGACTCAAACCCACGACCCTTCGGTCCGAGATCACTACGAGACACTACTGTCTTAGAAATCTCGTCCACCGGATCGGCAAGGTTTTATTTTACTGAATGTGTAATTTATGAAAGTACCTATTTCTCCTTATTTTAGACATTTTAAGTGTCTTCTTAGGCGCCCAAACGACGATATTTAGTACCTAAACTTCCCATGTCTATTCATTAGATAAGCATTTCCTCTCTGTGTCAGCACTAAGTAAACCAAGCCTCTCATCAACGATGTTATTAATCGACGCAAACGGCCGTTCCTCGACGATCCCCCCAAAGACACGCCCGGCCGAGAGCCAACCGAAGGCAGGTGCGTGGTTCCCGCGACGGCCAGCGAGCGCGCCACGGAGGCCGACCCCTAACGGCCACACTGGCCGCTGGGCTGCGCTGCCCAACGAGATGGGCCGCTCAACACCGCTCAGCGCGAGGACACTCGCTCTATTATCATGGTAATAACAAACACTGCCGCACCGGCTCCGGCCGCCACGCTTCATTATTCAGCCCCGCATTATCAAGTCTACCCTCGGCGCGCCCTCGAACTGTTTGCGCCCAGGTGCGCGAGATTGGAGGCGGAGTTCCGTTGATTAACTCCGTCCCTGAAACTGGCCCCGCGCTTATTTTGTTTTACAGCTCTCGTTTTTATTGTTAAGTTGGCAACATGTTTAATCCGCCTAATCTTATTTTATATCATGAGTTGTCGAACAGGCTTCAATGATGTTGCTTTTTGAATTATACGGGTTAGTGGGTGTTACAAGTGTTGGAAAATGGGTTTTTCAACATATATATTTAAAAATTAAGAGGAATGTCGGGAGGTGGTGTACTTTAAACTTTTTTTGCCCTTTAATATTTTCAGCGCGTGTTTTTAAATGTTAAATAATTCACCGTTGGGACAAGAATCCTAGGTCCAGCCGGAGTGTGACGCTGCAGGGTTGTGCCACCCAGACACCGCAGTCGTATTCAACCCTTTTTAATTACAAGAAGTCACTTTGCGTGTCAGCTGGCAAGTCAACAACCTACTGTCAGTAGTTTTAAACTGCTCCAACAGGTGAAGCCTAAATCAGTGAAGGTCCAAGACACACACCGGGAGCGGTGGCTCAGTGCGTCAACTGATGTCATTGCAGTGTTTCTGACCGAGAGGTTCGAGTCCCGACGGTGGCAGGATTTTCCACACTTGCTTTTCAGCTAGGTCGAATTCAGTCGCTGTCTGGAGGATAATTCTAGCGGCCGGCAGCTCTGATCAGTAGATTTTCGTGGTTTCTCCCATCATCACCAGGCGAATGCTGAATCAGCAACCTAACAATCGGGACACGGACTGCGTGAAATCTTTCCTTCCTCTTCCTTGTTCTATCCTCGCCCCTTACACACACACTTGCGCTAATATTCACTACACTACTGAGATATGCCAAATTTTCTCTCTACTTTAGCATCTTGCAAAGATCTTAGCGTCCGGCTTGCTGGGTCAATAGGTCACGATATATTATAATCCTTATTACCTTTATAAGGGATTATAGGATCCGCAGACTATACAGCGCTGCTGGGAATCTGAAATAGAATGATTCTAATTCCTAGTTCATTACTGTTTGGATTGACTAAATGAAAGATCACTTTCTTTTCTAAAGAACAAAATTTAACAAAGTTTATTGTTACCTTTTTGCAAACAATATAGTGAATTTAATAATGATTTTGATGTTAGGCCTTTTATTAAGATATCTTTGAATTTAGAGTTTTATACCGCGGTTAACTTATCTATTCTTCGTTGATGTCCCTCGAAGACTTCTCAGTCGAAATATCTTGCGAGCTTGCCGTAGTCCAAAGTTCCAAGAAATCCTCTTCTGCTCCTATCCAAGATGGTGTCAAACTATCAAAAGTATCAGTCCCGATTACGTCCTATGACATAGTCCCGAAACCTATAACTCAATCACCACTCCCGACAAAGTTCCAATTTATGCATCAATATTACTTCCACATGCAATATCTGCAATATTATTTACTGTCCTTAAACTTTCACGATCTGAAAACCCGACTCTGACTATCTGCACTCCCCTCGCTCCCTCTCACGACCTACGATCCGTTCAGACACGCGATGCCGGTCAGAATGAAATCTTCCTGCATGATTCACCCCTCGAAGCTTCGTATTAAACTACCTTCTTTTTTTTCATAACATTTGACCGTCCTTCTCTCACCCAGCCAATCCATGCGTTCATTATATTTTGATGTAGCTGACCTTTCGATCGTCTAAACTTCTTAATGCATATTCCACCATATTGTCTTCAAATAAATGTTAGTTTATATTCATGTGACATATCGGTATGTCACAATTTATTTATTTATTTATTTATTTATTTATTTATTTATTTATTTATTTATTTATTTATTTATTTATTTATTTATTTATTTATTTATTTATTTATTTATTTATTTATACTTGTTTGGGGAAACCCCACTAGTTGACGGTAGGTCGGCGCCGGATCTCGTCTTCCAGTGGAGGAAGATAACCGCCACTTCCCGGTGACAACGCATGCACTAAACTTACGGGACTAATGATCTCAGTATCTGACGCATCCGGAATCACAACCAATCAACCAATCCAAGGTACGCGCATGTTCAAGGTACAAAATCTTCCCCTGCAAGAATTATTAAATTTCATAAACTTTTTTTAAGAGTATTACGAACCTCCGATGAAAATACTAAAGTTTTCAGACTACACATGTTTTCGTGCACGTGACAGAAAATGTAGAAATAAGTGTGGCGTATTTTTCAAAAACTTCCAATAATAATTAAATAATAAATTAAAATATATATTATAAGAATATAAAATATTCGAAATAAAAACTATTTTTATTACATAATTATATTATTTTTTTCAGTATTTCAATTATTTAAAGATCAGCGTAACATATTACCTCACGTGTGCATTCTTTTGGGAAAAATTCTATTGTCAGTTATTAATTAAATATTTCCTCAGACTATAATTCAAGTTTATAGAATCGAGACAATAATGTGGAATGTTGGATGTGCTCAGTTATCCACATCGATTTTTTTATGTCAAAGAGAGAATAAAATATTAAATGAGCTTGTGGCGTCATGGATACAAAGCAGATTGTAAATTTCAATTAAAATAAAATAACATTGCACTATCGAAATTTTGAGAACACACACACTCAATCGTCTTTGCCTTCACAAACCGAGCACTAAAGAATTTGTACTAGCAATATGCGTTGGTTACTTTAGTACTGAGAAATACGTTACTCAGTAAGAAACTACCCAGGAGCATTCATGGAATGAGCTCTTTCATGGTTACTACTCCAGGAAGCCTTGGCACTTTGCACTGCTTTACAATTTCACTATTTGATCCTCGTATCATAAAACGCAAGTAAACATTTTAGTCGCAAAATCCTACATGAAAAGTTAGACGTTTTGTTGCCCTTCCTGTACATTTCACACACACACACACACACACACACACACACACACACACACACACTGACAGACAAAATACTGAAGAGGTCACGCAGATTGCCAACGAGGCTATAGCTCCGATTCGGCGGGGGCTAACTTCGGTGGGGTTCGACAAGGAAACGCAGGCTGTCTTGGTGACAGGCAGGAAAGCGAAAGAGGGTATTACTCTCAATGTTGGGGTTAGCAAAATAGCCTCCCAGTCGTCTCTAATATATTTAGGAGTCCAGATTGACGCGAGACTCCATTTCGACGAGCACTTGCGTATAGTCAGCAAGAAAGCTCACGCATGGCTTCCGCCTTGACACTAATTATGCCTAATGTCGGGGGTCTAAGGCAAAGTAGCCGGAGGCTACTGTCTAGCGCAGTTAATTCTATGCTCTACGCAGCCCCCACTTGGGCTGATACCTTTGGGATCCAGGCGTACGTCCGTAGTGCAAAGTCAGTGTACAGAAGGTCCGCCTTGAGGGTCCCGGGCGTTTCGCACGGTTTCGTATGACGCTGTGTGTGTGATAGCCGAAATGCCCTAAATAAATCAAGGCACAAGAAAGGGCCAGGCTGTACAGACGTAAGCGAAAGGGAGCTACAAATAGGAGCGTCATCATGAAGGAAGAGCAAGAGGTGACATTGGCTCAGTGGCAAAGACGATGGATATTATTATCCACTGGTAGATGGATATTTCGTTTTATTACTGACATAGAAAAGTGGACCCAAAGGAAAAAAGTAAACGTGGATGATTATTTGACCCAGTTGTAAACGGGACACGGGGGCTACCGTGCATAACAACTCCGTTTCCGGTTGGACGATGACTCCTCATGCCCAACCTGTGATCCCTTGGTTGAAGATGTGGAGCCCGTATCCTTTCACTGTCCGCGCTTCGTTGAGGAGAGGGAGGAACTCCAGTGAATCCTTCTGCAGGAAGTGACTCCTGATACCATTGTCACTGGGTTGCTGGTGTCCCAAGAGAATTGGAGTGGGGTAGCCATCTATACTATAAAGGTTTTAAAGAAGCTTTGGGCAGAGGAACAATATCGAAGGAGTATCCCATGACATTACTTGACATAGAGCGATAAGCCGATCTGCCCCTCCCGTAATGTAATGCCTGTCGGCGGTTCTGCAGGAAGGGAATCGGAAGAATGGGAGGGATTTTTAGTGCGTAGGCACAGGCTAGTTGTGAATCCTACACGCTGCGGAGTGCGGGCTCCGCAGTGTCTGAAATATTTTTCTCTGCCCTTGTAAACACACGTGCGCGCCCATGCACACGTACACACACACACACACACACACACACACACACACACACACACACGTGACTTTCTGAAAATAGTTATTAAAATGAATACAAAGGGGAGATGCGTTTTTCTGTAATGTAATCTTCTGGTTAAGAATAATAATATCTGCGTGTTGTTATTTCTTACTTTTCCGAAATTCTTTTGTCGAGTGACTCCTTTGCTTTAATTTTCAATTGCGACTACCTACTATTACCCCTCAATTTTACTGTATTAAAATTCTTGTAAAACCAACAAATAATATAGACTCTTTCTGTCCTTTTGTGTAATTATGGAACTAAAATTTTCACTTGAAATACATTTGTATCTTTTTGATGGGGATGTTTTCAAATGAATTTGGATAGTTTGAACATGTGCAGGACAATTTTCAAGCAATTCGAAATGTTTAATTTCGTGAATGTCTTTTGTGTCAAGGAAATCGTCATAGAATGTTCGCAATTTACATACTTCTTTTCTTTGCTTCAATTTTCTGTTTAAGGAATTTGTATAATTTGTAGTATACCAGGTAATTCTAATATATATTTTGGGGCTGCGTATGATGAAACGGTGCCGACGTGAACAAGATAATGTAATAACGTACTTCACCTAATTTATGAGCCATACTCTGAATTCCTTTGCGTTATTCTCCAGCTCGTTGCACCAGAGAGAGACCGCTTCATTTGCCCAATTTCGGAGGTCTAACACAAACCGGTGCTTCCATACAGCAGACCACATTTGTGCTTTGTTAATTACAAAATTTACCATTACAGCGACTCGATGTCAGTCAACACAAATAATAAGTCACCAATTTAAGTAGCACATACGCAGTACAATAACATCTGTGCCTTATAAAATTCAGTGGGATATAGTTATTTAAATTATCGTTCTCCATGTTGTCGCGGCAGTAAGTATTATTCCTTCGCGTAGGTCATGATGAGGGACAAGGGCACTAATTTATTAACAATTTACCCTTAGAAACAGATTTTATTATATCGGAGTGAATATTTTGTTAACAATCCTTGCAAAAAATGCTCATTTTCTTACTGTATTCAAAATTCAAGTAGTATATGGCTTAGGCTAGGGATCACATAATTATAAAAACGTGCACAGAATTCACTTCTCTTCGTAGCACGTCACACACAGTTTTTAGTGTTTTTAACGTTAAATAAATAAATAAATAAATAAATAAATAAATAAATAAATAAATAAATAAATAAATAAATAAATAAATAAATAAATAAATAAATAAATAAATAAATAAATAAATAAATAAATAAATAAATAAATAAATAAATAAATAAATAAATCAATAAATCAATAAATCAATAAATAAATCAATAAATAAATCAATAAATAAATCAATAAATAAATCAATAAATAAATAAATAAATAAATAAATAAATAAATAAATAAATAAATAAATAAATAAATAAATAAATAAATAAATAAATAAATAAATAAATAAATAAAATTAATTAATTAATAAAAACATATTCTTTTCTCTATCATTGTTTGACATTTTACATCCGATAAAGTGCAAAAGCATTAGTCTGATTTGACGAGAACGATACGATCGTTCCCACGTAGTTCGCGGGAAGCAGATATTTCCCAGCATTATGCGCACACGAGCGCGCAGCGAACGCTTTTGTAGCGCGCGGCGCGGGGCGGCCCTGCGGTCCGCGGTCCGCGGGTCCCTCCCCCCCCGCCCCCGCTCCACGCGCTTCTCCTGAAAGCCGGCCCTCGTCGCCGCAACACGTGTGACTAACTCATACTAAACGGACCAATGTAACCAAAAGTTACGCTTTCGTGAGCATCGCTCTATCAGTCCACGCTGACGCTGCAAACGCGGATGTGGTAGTTATTATCTCGAAACCAATCGTCGGGAGAGCCCTTCATTCTCATACGGGCGAAAATATTGAGCAGTTTTGTTCATCTATTGTGTGAATATTTGTTTGGCAATCACAGGTTGTTTGCTTTTTACGAGAGGAGGAGTATTTGCGTATGAATAGGCGTGCGCACATCCTCATGGTTATTAACATTTTATTTCATTCAAATAGGTGATGGAAGAAGATTCGTAGAATATAAGTCAGCTTTGGTGAGAGACATTTCCAAGATTACTGTTAGAATTTGGATGCAACAAGATTGCGTGAAATAATATAGACATTTATAGCCGAGATGACATTTCAGTCGTATATTTTGCTATATTACAATATCTTATATCAAAAATCTGATGCAGAAAATATTGTTCGACGTTTTATACAACTCTTAATCAAAAAACTATTTAGAACAAAACATTGAAGAAGAAATCTGAAAAATACAAATTAAAAAAAAAAGTTCTGAACGTCAACGAATAACGTCTGCACGTGTCGATGTCAGAAAATAGCGTTCAGAAAGATGATTCAAAACGAAATCGTCGGATTTTAAGGTTATCTGTTAGACTATTGCACTTAATTCCAATACATACATAAATCCAATGCATGTGAATAAGTGATGTTAGTACTTCGAGAGATTATCAGCCTGCATACCCAACAAATGGGGAAGAAGCGAACACCATGATGGGATTTGCGGCTACTTTATTCTAGAAACCATGACACTGAGACACAGAAAGCATACTCAAACTACTTAGTTCCCGTTTTTAATGTTTTTTCTCGTTTGTTTCACATATCAAAATTAACCGAAATTTGTTTAATTCATGAACATTTCCTACAATTACTCATAATAAAAATTCCCATTATTTTTCACTCCGAACACTTCAGTGAACAACAATAAAATAATTTTGCTTCATTCAGCCACTTTTCTGAGAACTTGTTTTTAGGAAAACTCAATATTACTAACAGTGTGCGATTAATTAATTTTTGGGTGTGATATGGTATTTACTAAATTTGGATTCCTTTGCATAAACAACATCCAATTATCTGAATGTAATAATCGGGTAATTGGAATGAATTTTAATGTAATTCCAACAAATTGAATATAAAAACTAATAACATTGTCTTTCAATTCCGCAAATGTAATGTGTAATTATGAATAATAAATTGTGTGCAATTAACATGTATTTACTGCATTAACAATCATAAAACATCGTTTTAAGCACAGTTTCCAGTTTCTCTCTAAAACATTAAATTACTTTAGGACATTCCCTGTTCGTGACTGTTCAGCGCCCACGAGTTCGTCCCTCAACGCTCTGTCTGTCGGTCCGTTCCCGTCCATCGGGCGGAACTCCATTCCGTCTTGGCGAAATCCCACCGCTGCAGGTCAGCGTCTCCCCAGGCGGCGGTGGCCAGAGGTCGCCCTCACCTTATCTGGCCGGAAGCGGCGGCGACGGCGGCGGCGGCCCCACCGCACACGCACACTGGCCCAACCCCCAAAGCACACGGGCACAAACTGTCCAATTAGGACTATCAGCTAACCCTTTACCCCGAATTAAATCTCGTTATTCAAAAGAAGAAGATGAGGGAAGTAGGTGCTCTGTAGACCCGAAATGCACTAAACCGCGAAGAATGGAAGAATCAAAAACCAACAAAACACTAATATGAACTTAAAATTGTGTGAAAATGTGTTAACTTAAAGTGATAATCTAATAATCCCACAATCTGTAGATCAATTGTGGACCTTCTAATTAATGATCTATCCTCCATCACCTTTGCCGTGCATAGGATTCCATTGGCTTTATTATTATTATTATTATTATTATTATTATTATTATTATTATTATTATTATTATTATTTATTCTACAGATTTAACACATCCTTATTAATACCACAGATTACCTATTTAGTAATAATTAATTATGATAACTTCAGAAGTTCCTTCGTGGAACTATCTCTAAGACAATAATGTTTCATGTGTTATATTATAAAACGTAATGTACGTAAACTATGTAAAAAACCTTCAAGACCTTGAAAGACAATATCTTGAACAATAAAATAAAAAAATTTCAAAAACTGGATACCATGGTGACAACATATGCCCTTATATTAACCATACACAACTTATAATTATTATTATATTAACTATATTATTATACACATCTATTATATTAACGCCTTATATTAACTATACACATCTATCAGTAAAAATCAAAGGGAACAAAAAACAGATTAATATCTAATATTATGAGAGTAAAAAAACAACAATAAATCTGTGTCAACTTTTAGAAGTATAGAAAATTAACGATGTTAATAGGAGAGTTGCAAGAAAATTAAAACTTTTTTCATATAGATGTTACTAAAACACTTAGAACATTATTTCACGCACTTCTTCTTTCGAGTCATAAAATAAAGGTTACATGATAATAAACGTCTTATTTCGTATCAAAAGACTATTCCCTATTCACGGAATTAATTGTCACCTGAATGGAATGAGAGAGTAATATAAGGGGCCGTGGCGAGAAACATGCGAGTAACTGCGCTCCGATGAAAAGAAACAAGAGAAAAATTGCAAGCAGGGGGAAGCCTGCCCTGAGAAGCGCACTCGTCCCATTGCGCGGCCGCGGAGGCAGGCCAGGCGTTCCGCAAGGGCCCGTCGTCGGCCCTCGCCACGCCCAGAGCATGTCGGCGCGCGGCCCGGCCTTTCCACGGCCCGCGGCGGGGGCGGTGGCGGCGGACGCTCGTTTCACGGCACATAAACCCCCGCGCGCCCGCCGCGCCGCGCCGCAGCGCCCCCACTCTCCCACCCACCCCCACATATACACTCTCTCTCACGCCGCCAAGGGCTGCGGGCTGCTACTTCGCTATCGCCACCGACTCCACCCCCAACCGACTCCGCCCCCACCGACTCCGCCACCACCGATTCCGCCCCTACCAACTCCACCTCCACCGCTACCACCTCCACCGCTACCACCCCCACCATTGCCACCGGGTCCGTCCCGTCACCGCCTCCGCGTTCGCCACCATCCCTGCTTCCACCCCCACCTTCGTCTCGACCCCCGCCTCTGCCTCCACCCCCGCATTGACCGCCTCCGTCATCTCGTTCACCCCGTCACTGCGTTCACCACCGACCCCATCACCGCCTCCATCACGGCCACCGCGAGAAACACTGCCAATGGATTCCCTTCTACCATCACCACCACTACCACCACCATCGCCACCTTCACCACAACTTATAGATCCGACCCTGCCTCTGCCCATGTGTCAGCCCATACCCTCCCCCTCCCTCACAGACACCGTCGTCGCCCCTGTTGCCACACCCAACACCACGCGCGCACCCCAACCCGAGTTCACGCTGAAACGGCCGCAGTTGTACAAGCGTAGCCAGCGGGGCCGACGGGAGAAAAGATTTGCTCGTGTTTAAAGCGCACAAATTTCCGTTGCGGGCGATGCCCCGGCGGCGGGATGGGGCGACAAGAGAAGAGTTACGCGTGTGTCTGTGGATGCGTTTCGCGCACGACGATGAGAGGGTGGGCGGGAGGAGAACGGGATCTCGAAGGAATATTGAAGAGAGAGAGAGAGAGAGAGAAAAAAATATGGGGCAGATGAGAAACAGCACGGAAAACACGATAAGCGTGTTCTCCGAGACGCATCTCGCGACGGTGAGATGGCTCTGGAAGGGAACAACGCGAGAGGAATCGGAGTGAAAGTGAAATCAAGCGGATGAGAAACAACACGGAAAACGCGATAAGGTGAAATCTGAGTCACTGAAATGCAGCCTCTGCGTATCCGCGAAGGCAACGTGACGAAATATCTTGAAAGCGAAACCGGGCGCGAAAATATGCGGAGCAGTGCGCGGCGTGGCGGGGCGTAGAAAAGCGCGTCGGGGAGTATGAAGCTGCCGGAGGGAAGATGAATCTGGATGTCGCGCCACCTACGGAGCACAGGCTAAAGAGTAACGTGCCATAAGCCGATAAAACATGCGGGAAGTACTATGAAAGCCGTCAGGTAGGCACACTCATAAAAGATGTAAATGTCGTTCGATACGACTGTTTAGACGAGGAAACGATCGTAAGAATAACTCTTGAATAAACGTATGCGTGTTTCAAGTCTCCAGTAAAAAACAGACTGCTATCTATTGAAAATCCAATTCGACGAGAAATGTTCTGTAAACCTTCTTTTCACAATAAAAACATCCCCTCTTACGAATTGAACATACGCAGGCTAAAAGAGGAAAAAGAATGAATTTGAAATGGTTCGGACGGTAAGATGGAGATGTATCGTCCATAAAATAGTAAAGTTGCGCCATATAACTTACAATAAAATACACACACAAAGATAATTTTGTAGAATCGAATTTTCAAGTGCGTATATAATCTTTTCCTTTCAGAAAAATCATGAAAAATAATATCAGGTATTACACGCAAATATATTACACGTAATCCATAGACAACTCTTTCTTAGTCACAAAATACAAAATTCATTTTCTAACACTGTTCCCGTATAATTGATTGATTGATTGATTTTTCTGCCGTGTTTCCGGGCACGTCAACTGCTTTGGTCATTTCGTCCGTTAGTGTAGTGTATTTTTCTCGGGAGATGGGTGATCTTCCCCCGCTGGATATGGCGAGATCGGCATAAAACCACCGCCGTCGGCTGAGTGGGGTTCCCCTAATAACCCAGGACTCTCCCACCAGCGGGGCACCGCCTACCGGACAAAGCTCTAAGCTCCCACGACAGTGTCCCGGAATATGTGGTAGTGTAGTGCATGTTAGTGTAAGTGTGTGTGTGTAAAGGAAGAGGATAGGACAAGGAAGGAAGGAAAGATCGCGCGCGGTCCATGGCCCGTTGTTAGGGTTTACTGCTCCAGCATTCGACTGGTGTTCCCATGTAACAAAAATGTATAAGAATTTTCCGGAGTTTAAAACATTGTCTGAACGTGTAATACGTCCGTTCCACATAAAACTACAAATAATAATATATTAGGAAGGGTGTACCAGGGCACAAATGTCAATAAAAATCATATGTAGTTGCAATGTAACATATGATATCAATTAAATCAATTTAGAGAGTATTCTACACCCCAATTCATACTCACATGTACGTGCATGTGCCCTGAAAAGAAAGTATGACCGTTCTGAAGTGCAGAATGCATATCTCAGATAAATGTTTAACATTATTTACATGTTCAATGAAATAATCTTACGTTTTTTGAAAGTAAATGGTATAACAAATGATTTTTTTGAAAATAAAAGTAAAGATCGTACAGAAATTTTATTTATCACCGAGCATTTCACAAACTGTGGTCCACCACATAACTTCTAAATGGTTCACGATAAGAAATTAGGTTACAAAGAATACAGAACTGTATCATTTGTAAAGTGTTTTGGTGGTAGTTTGGCTATAAAAATATATTTTCTGTCATATGATTTTTAAAGTCAAACCAACGAAATTTCGTCTAAAGTCCTTGCGCCTTTGGAGGAAGACAGCGTTTCCGGCTAATTATAGGGAGAGGACTAAATAAGACGAGTGGCAGTGAGGGAGTGCAGACGCAATTACAGCAAAACGTGGTCTTGAATGCAAGGACACACACGAACAAACATCAATATTAACGATCAGAATGAAGAGATTTTCATTGATTCATGAAAATTTAACTTTTCTTCTACTGATTGAAATTCAAAACATCGATCGTTGAAATGAACAATGTAAAGAAATTGTTGTGTAAGAAGATATTAACAAAGCTCATTTTCTAAGTTAACAAGAGTTCAAATTATTGTGTAATGGGTAACAAGTCAGAATATTCAAGTATTTTCAACACAAGAAATGGAGATTAGTGGTTGAAGATAGTCAGTATAACATCTCAAGGTAGTTCATCACATTTAGTTAGATAGAAATATATTATTTACCGCTTATCAGCTTCTCATTGTATATTTACAATAATAAAATAAAGTCTTAGACACGGAACTATAGAAAAATAAAATTCAAAGTTAGGATATGGCTGTTAATGGTTTGATGCAGCAACTGAAGTCAATATCCCGTTAAGTGTATTTGCATGCTTTTTCATCGGGAGATGGTGGTGATCTTCCCCCCGAAGGATGGCGTGATCCGCGCCGACCACGCGGGATCTTTCCTTCCCTCTCCCTTGTCCTGTCCTCACCCTTTACACACACACACACACACACACACACACACACACACTTACACTAACATGCACTACACTACACATGCCGGGAGTCCGGTCGGGGACTTAGAACTTGTCCGGCTGGGGCGGTTGGAGATACCTGTGGTTAGGGAAAACCCGCTAGTCTACAGTAGATCGGCGCTGAATCTCGCCATCCAGTTGGGAAGATAACCGCCAACCTCCCGATAAAAAAACATGCAATACACTTACGGGACTAATGACCTCAGTAGTTGACGTGCTCGGAATCATAATCAATCAATCGTGACTTCACAAATCTGGGACTTACGGAATTAGTAGTAGACCTCGCATAAGCAGCAATGGTTCAGAAAGAAGTTAACGAACATATTGGATGGATTTAATTTAAAGGAAAAACTTTTTATTACACTGCATATAATAAAATATAATAAATGTTGTGAAATATTGTAATAATGACAAATTATTTATTATTGAATCTATAATTTGAACACTTACTAATCAGTCTGATTAGCTGCAGGGAAACGTATCATACAAAATGGTTGCTGCAAACGCTAGTAGTACCGGTTTAGCTTAATAGATTGCAGAGTTATGGATTTCAACCGATAACAGCCAATAACAGGTTAAGCGAAATAACTTTTTCCCATAACAGTTAGGAAATGTTAACTGTTAATAAATAACATTTTAGCAGTGAAGGGCACATCATTAGGTGGCATAGACGTCGCACGTCCCATTCGGGCAAGTAACTCGTGTGGGCGCATTTGACACGCCTGAGTTGGTGCAATGTGCTTTTGCCGGAAAATTCGGGTTCAATTCTCGGTTATTGGGTTAAATTTTTTGAACTCAAACACAATATATAAGTTCTCAATTAACAAACAAGATTTAAAGAAATATCAAAATTAATGTTACTATCCAACGTTACTTTTTGTACTCACGAGTAGTTTAGAAGCATTACTTTCTCCAGGAATCATACTCACCTGAAACAAAACAAAAAAGAACTTCATAAACTTGTTTGGATATATATTGAACTACAAGCTATTGCGTACCCAAAAATAAAAGTAACCAACATCATTTACTGTCACAAATGTAAATATTTTAAATAGTTTTTGTGAGCATTTTTATGACGCTCAAAAAAATAAAAAATAAAATGTGCGCCTAAAAGCACGTCATACGCAGTTTTAACTTTTTTTGACGTAACATAAATAAAAGAAATAAAAAATAAATTTTTGAAACACACAACATAGACTCAGGCTTGCAAAATTGAACCTTTTTCTGTAGAACTAAATACAAAAGGTGTTCCATCCTAATTTTTATCATGTTATTTTTCCATTATGGAATGGACTTATCAATGGAATTTTAGTTTATGAAACGGATATTTATAATTGTTTTATGAAGTTTTCAAATGTCACATTGTGGTGCACAATCAAATGTTTCGATTCTGAATTTATACAATTCTTGGCGCATTGAAAAACATCTGAACGTTATAAAATACTATATTTAAATGCGTACAGAAATGTAAAGAAAACTGAGCAACCTGAGGCAATGTGAAAAAATTTTGTGGGTTCCTTGAAAGATTCCTAGAAACTCGGGAAGAATGAAAACACTATCAAATGATTTTGTTTGGGCTTGAAAGAAGTAAATATTTGATTGTGTTGTTCCACCTACTCATATACTCCGCGTTCATTGTCAACATATTCAGGTCGTCTTTGCTTACGTACGATCTGACATCATGCGATAGCAAAGCTCCAAGGAAGAGACCACTCTCTGTTGAATATTTGCTATTCACGAGTCACATTATTCCGTTTGTATATTTTTGATGTGGAAAGAACTCTCGTAATATATGTTATTATGAACACATTTTTGTTTTTTTGAGCGGTGTGCGTGCTGCTTTTTGAAAATCTATTTTTTGTTATTTTGTTTAGCAGCATTTTTGCTATTGCGGGTCACTGTCAGCGATATAATTTTATTCTCCTTGTGCGTCGAAAATCAGTGTTACTGAATCTGATGAGTGTAGTACTTGATCATTCCTGAATTTTAAGTTAAAGACGGACAAGAAAAACGTCATGATGACTTATTTTTTTATTCACCAATATATGACATTTCATGAAGCAGAATAATGATGCGTTGTTATATTAATAAGGGTTTAAACTACGTTTGGAAAACACAAGCAGAGAGTCACCTACAGTATTGCTCAAAAGTGATATCGGTACATCATCCAATAGACGTACATACGGTAGGTCAACGAGCAACCACACAAATAGGTTTGTTCGTATTCATCGAAATACCACTTGCAATTTCACGTGAGCACAAAATAATCAGCAAACGACCGACAAGTAACCCTTTTTTTACTGTCCGAAGAATTTAGAGATATGGATTTAAAAATGGGTTTCCCAAAGGTTTTTGACAGATCGCTTTTGTAAAAATTATTAAAACTCATCTCACTTGTCTGTAATTACTTTTTCCTACCCAAAATCAAAACGATACTACTGTATCATGATCTCTTGAAATTACTAACGGAATGTACTTTTTCAGTAGATACAGTTTAAATTGAGCATTAGAACTGTTAAGTCGTTTACGTATGTATCACAAAGGCAATAATGCAAATTACAAGAATAATGCAAGTAATACAAGTAATAAGCATCACTAATTTCCAACAAAAACATTTTTAATTTCATTGAGAGACACACAAGTACGAAATATTCTTTCATTAGTAGCAAAAACCGACGCATTTCTGTAGGGTACTTTACGTGTTTGTAGAAGAAAAACTATTTTTTTTCTGCTTGACGAAACATATTTTGCATTCCTTTGACTCCAGGTCCATTTGTTTAGCTACTATTATCACGAGTACATAATTCAACATAATATAGGTTTCTCGTTCCGAGGAATCTCACCAACTCACCCCCGGAGTCCGGACATTCATCGCATATTACGTTGAGAACTAGTTCCACAAAGGGTTGCGGAGCACGCAATGAGCAGCAAGCGGGCAAACAACATTAGGCGGCTGCCTCTACGCGCACTCAAGTGCAGCCTTTCTGGGAGCTCGCTTTCCGCCTTCTTCCGGCGGAGGCACGAACCCGTGTATCTCCTCCTTCAGTCGTGAAATAACCACAGCTACAGCGCATTCAGGAACACAGTATGGGGTACTGTTTAATGTTGAATACATGCAAACAAGATTTGTCGCGACGAAACTTGACCATGAACTAACGTATTATCTGGGATAACCTTCTACCAAAAAGTACTAATATTACGAAAAACTGCAACAAAATCGTCGCATACTAATGCCATTTTCCGAAAACCTCAAAAAGAAGTCAACGACGGACTTCAGAATAAATTGAAAAATAACTAAGGAAACTTTAATATATTTAATAACTAATGCTCCATGTATTTAGTAATAAAACACATACTTCCTGAAATTAATCCTCAAATATTTTCTTATGTTTAAGTGTATCAAGGACATGTATTTTGAACAAACTCCATATTAGCAGTCATTTCTGCTGGAACACAGCAGAAAGAACTACTAGTTGAATATTTTTTTTCAGAATACACAACAGTTCTTTTCATCGACGGATACTAAAGTTGCAACGTGCTAATGAGCGGGCTGACTAAAAGAAAACTCTGGTTTTCGATTCCCCATTAAAGCACTTACGCAGGCAACGATTTTTAATTGTTTGGTTTAATTCAGATCCGATGAGCGTCGAAAGACGAAACTGATATTTACTCTCGTCTTCCCTCTTTCATTTGCAAGGATAACACATACTAAGAGATGTTTCCAACGCAGCGTTCCTTCTGAGGTTAATAGTTATGATTAAAATGGTTTGAAAAGAAAGTAAAAGAAATAATAGGTACTTTTACACAACGTTCAATGTCACTTAAACATTTCTTAAAATGAAGGCAAATTACATTTCAAGATAACTTTATTTTACGCATATTAAATGTACAGAGCAAGTCGTTTTAGATAAAAAAAATAATTCATCGCATTCTTACTCTCAATTATATGAACAATTGTTTCAAAGGTCATTTTGCTGAAAAACACTTCATTTTGCACAGTAGTATCTAAGAAAATCTTTACAAAAACTGAATATATAAAAAGAGACCTGCCATATCAGATCAGAGTCTAATTTATATAACGCCAGATAACTACCTGATCTACAAAAAGGAATACATTGGCATTGGCTTTTAGAGCAATTATATTTTTATTTGAGATTCCCCAGTTTTCTATTTTGTTTAAATCTATTTGCACATTTTTAACGTTCAAGATTTTCTGAAAATAATTTCAGACGCGATGTTCTATTCTCTTTCATTTACGAAGGCAGAAAAGTTATAAACCAATAACACTGCCCTATGGTCTAATAGTGTAGATTATAAGATCTTTTTACTTAAATAGTAATAAATCAGAATATTTAGATAAAAATATAGAGGATTATTTAATAATACTTATAGAAATTATTCTGTACAGTTAAAAAAATACAAAGCAAAATTCTCATATACTTCCATTTGTGTTAGATTTTGGTTTACCTCCATTGATATGCAAATATGATTGCTGATAATGATTTAAATAATGTTACTTCTATGTTTGTTCATAAACAATATAATAATATCACTTTACTCTAAGATTTCACGTATGAGATATTTTAATTAAACCAATCTCAGTGAAAATAAAAATATAAAATTCGACAATTTTAATTTCAGTGTTTACTCAAATACATATTAATAACCTAGAGTACAAATACAACATAAAAAATTAGTTAAATAATATTCACGGAATGAAAAGAGAAATGGAAATTAAAATAACTGTAATTTTTGCATAAAACGCTTTATTGAATCGCAAATACTCCATGTAATTCAATAAATTTTCGCAACCACAACCTGGAAATATCGAATGCCTGAGGAGAACTCGTGCATAAAAAACGCCCGATTGGTGTTCACTCGGAAGTATTCATTAAGCTAACAACCGTCAAATGTTATGTAATCACATTTGTTGAAGCTTCCACGCAACCATTACTTCGCAGAACATACTAGTAAAAGCATCTGCAGTCGTCCCGAGTAAGCGTGACCCCAGGTGAGCAATGTTTGTTTGTATTTATACTCTAGCTTGAAATAAATTACGGCATCATCAGTAGCTTTGAATTCATAATAGAAATACGTACTTCCATTATGTCATTTTTTTCGAAAGATTCATTATTTATTTAAAAAGTATCGTTGAGACTTACAAATTTCATGATTAAACTCATTTTTAATAGCTAACAATTGCATTTTCCTTACTGTTACATTAGACATTTAATGCGCATCGTGGTTAAAAACCTACGTAAAAATTAAAAGTCAGTAAAAATAAAAAGAATCCTGTATGAAAGGTAGCCACATGAAGACTTTAATAATTACTAAAAAAATACCATTAAAATAATCCCATTAACAAAAAAAAACTACATTGAGAAATTTCTTTGAAATTTTCAAGTACGTTTATGATAATCAAAGAATATTCCGACATGAGTTGGCAGTGCTAATTTCCCGCACCGAAACCTCTGAGTTGCAATATCACTACACAATGGTCGCGACTCCAATTCACGCTGGCGTCTCTGCATTTGGTCTAACGCGTGGGGCTGGTGTCGACAGCGGCGGCGGTGGCGGTGGCGGTGGCGGTGGCGGTGGCGGTGGCGGTGACGATGGCGGTGACGATGGCGGTGACGATGGCGGTGACGATGGCGGTGACGATGGCGGTGACGATGGCGGTGACGGGGACGGCGGTGACGGGAACGGCGGTGACGGGAACGGCGGTGACGGGAACGGCGGTGACGGGAACGGCGGTGGCAGGGTGGAGCGGAGGCATTTGGGCATTACGATGGTGGCGGCGAGATGAAGGGGGTGGTGACGGTGGTGGCGGTGGTGGTGGTGGTGGTGGTGGTGGTGGTGGTGGTGGTGGTGGTGGTGGCGGTGGTGGCGGTGGCGGCGGGTGGCGGCGGCAGTGGATGTGGCGGCGGGGGGTGGTGGTGGCGGTGGCGGTGGCGATGGTGGTGATGTTGGTGATGGTGCTGGTGGTGGTGGTGGGGGTGGCGGGGGCAGGAGTAGGAGAGGGGGCGGCGGTGGGGGCGGAGGCATTGGGGGCATTGGCGGCGGTGGCGGTGGTGGTGGCGGCAGTGGTGGCGGTGCCGGCGGCGGTGGCGACGGAAGTGGCGGTGGTGGTGGCGACGGAAGTGGCGGTGGTGGTGGTGGTGGTGGTGGTGGTGGTGGTGGTGGTGGTGGTGGTTGTGGTGGTGGTGGTGGTGGTGGCGGCGGCGGCGGCGGCGGCGGCGGGTGCGTCGCACAGTGCGGCGAGCGCGCGCCTGTCTGCGGCGAGAGCGGGACCCCTCGGCTGCGGCGGCCAAGGCGAGAGGCGCACGCACCCGCGATGCCCCGCCCCCACCCCGCTCCGCCCAGCCACACCACTGTGCGGCGATCGCGCTGCGTACTCCACCCACGCACCGCCACCGCCGCTGCAGAGACAGGCTCGCGCGGCCGCAGAACAATGCTACAACGAGCAAAGTTGCAGAGGCAACAGCGGCGGCGGCGAAACCCACCACGGGACAGCGGCGTTGGCGTCGACGGTGGCGGTGGAGAGAATGGCGTTCGAGAGAATGGCGTTCGAGAGAATGGCGGTCGAGAGAGTGGCGGTCGAGAGAGTGGCGGTCGAGAGAGTGGCGGTCGAGAGAGTGGCGGTCGAGAGAGTGGCGGTCGAGAGAGTGGCGGTCGAGAGAGTGGCGGTCGAGAGAGTGGCGGTCGAGAGAGTGGCGGTCGAGAGAGTGGCGGTCGAGAGAGTGGCGGTCGAGAGAGTGGCGGTCGAGAGAATGGCGGTCGAGAGAGTGGCGGTCGAGAGAGTGGCGGTCGAGAGAGTGGCGGTCGAGAGAGTGGCGGTCGAGAGAGTGGCGGTCGAGAGAGTGGCGGTCGAGAGAGTGGCGGTCGAGAGAGTGGCGGTCGAGAGAGTGGCGGTCGAGAGAGTGGCGGTCGAGAGAGTGGCGGTTGAGAGAGTGGCGGTCGAGAGAGTGGCGGTCGAGAGAGTGGCGGTGGAGAGAGTGGCGGTGGAGAGAGTGGGGGTGGAGAGAGTGGCGGCGGTGACGGGCACGGCGGTGACGGGCACGGCGGTGACGGGCACGGCGGTGACGGGCACGGCGGTGACGGGCACGGCGGTGACGGGCACGGCGGTGACGGGCACGGCGGTGAAGGGCACGGCGTCGGAGGATACAGTGGCGGCGAAGATGCGGATGACGGGAACGGCAGCACCGGGGACGTTGGCGGATGGGGCGGTGGCAGCTGGGGCGGTGGCGGCAGGGACGGAGAGGACGGCGGGAGAAGACGAGGCGACTGCAATGAAAATAGCGGCGCCAAGGGTGGCCGCAATGGAGCCTCCGTGAGGGGAGCGGGGACGCGAACAGAAGGGGCGGAGAGGCGGGGTCGGCGATGTGTCGTGGTGGCGCAGAAGTGGGCTGGGAGTGGCTGCGTGGTATCGGGCGGGCGCGGGCCGCATTCCTAACGTGCCTGCGTCGACGCCGCTTCGGCTGAGCGGGCCGCGCCATGGCCCCCGCCCACCGCCCTCGCTTGCGCGTGAACCGGGGTTTGCCACTTCGATGCCGCGGCTTGATCATGACGATGGGGCTCGTAAAGATTCAGGGAATGACTACGAGCTGGATTTGTGAGTCAGTAAAAATAAATAGTGGGTGCGATGGTAGGGTGTTTTTGGCACCCGATGAAATGATAATGACGAACACAAGAGATAAAGGTCGATTTTGGGAGATGATAATGGTTTAATGCAATGATTCTAAATGATTGTTCAATAGCAATAAACTAAAATCACGTGTAATTATAATGGTGCGGATGTGTGTGTCGAAATAAATACAATAGAATCGTTTCAGAACATTAAAACATAATGGACGGTGTCCCCAAAAGTGTGATTCGTGTAATTGATTTATTGATGATTCACATCACGTTAACTACCTGTCATTAGTCCCGTAAGTGTAGTGTATGTTTTTATCGCGAGGAGGCAGTAATCTTCCTCGGGAAATGGTATGGTGCGGCTCCAACCAACCCGGTGGCTAGCAAGGTTTTCCCAACCAGGTATCTCCCACCTGCGTGACTTCGTCCCACCTGGAACAAGCACTAAACTTTCGACTTATCTCCCTACAAGTGTAGTAGTGTGGTGCATGCATGCATGTGTGTGTGTGTAAGCAAGAGATGAGGAAAGTACAAGGAAGAGAAAAAAGGTTCGCGCGGTCTGTGGCCCGTTTTTTAGGGAACTGCTCGGCGAAGAACTGCATAGTGTTCTTCGGAGAAACCACAGAAATCTATGGATTAGAGCAGCTGGCCTTAAATTACTCTCCAGACAGCGGCTGAACTCGCCCTAACTATCGAACTAGTGTGAAAAATCCTGCCACCTCGTCGAGACTCGAATTCTGGCATCTTCCTGTCAGAGGCACTGCGGCGAAATCAGTTGATTCCCTGAGTCACGATCTCCGGACCCCATAGAAACAGTAGAAGTGCTACAGCCGTACATCTACACAAGCACCGCTCCCAGGGGTGGCTGCAGGCGGAGGTGGTCTGGCCGGGGGCTGCAACCGACGCAGCCCCACTCGCGCAGGTCAAGGGTTGGCGGCCCCGCCCACGGGTCGCGCTGGGGGTTGGCGGCCCTGGCCACGTCAATCAATCTCAGACGCCGCCACCGCCGCAGGCAGGAGGAGGAGGGACCTCTCCGAGGGCCGCTATCCCTTCCCCTCTCGCCGCCCTGCCCCAAGAGTCTCCCCCGGTGCTGTCGTGCTGCAGGCCAGTACTGATCTGCCTTCAGGAGAAAGGCGTTCCCTTTCAATACTCGAAAGAAGGTAGTTTTCTTATGAGAATTCAAGAAAATCAGTCATTTATTTTCATCACAATTATCTTAAAAAGTCAATAAAATAAAAACTGTTTTCATAATACAAGTGTCACTAAATTTTCTTGTTATGTCTGTGAAACATAAAAAGTTGAAGATAATCGGACAGAAAAACTAGTTTTTTCAATCGTTTTCTAATTTTATTATTTCACTACGTAAATAAAAGATATTGACATCGATAAAGTCGTTTCTTAAAATACGTGGTAAAATAATGATGGAGTAAAAATAAATTATATGTTTCATTGGGTTTGATAGTAGTCTTATAGGCTAACATAAATACGCTTGGTAAATTCCTTTTGTTCTCTCCATAATCACTTCTGATGCAACCTGCAGTACGAGGAAGTATTGCGGGTCTGTATTGATTAAAAGAAATTTCTTTCAAGTACGAGTATTTCGTAAGCAACACAGGTAAATGTTCAATTATTTTCATCTTGTTGAAAATAGCTAAAACTTCTGTAAAATAAAACTTTAATATAAACGTTTATATTTATTTGGTTAACTTTGAATATCAATTAATTTTACATAAATTCATGACCTCTGACTTTGTAACTAAAGCAGAAGAAGAAAATGCCTAAACGAAAGCAACGACTTCTGTAAGAATACATGTCACTTTAACACTGTGAAGTATGCACAAACGTGTTCCATGGTTTTAATATTGAAGGACTCAAATAAATAACAAATCTCTGTCAAAAAGAGACTTCGACAAAGTGACGAGGAAATAAAAAGTTTATAAAATTAATCAGAATTTCATTGTTTATTCAACAGGAGTTTCATTCTAATTTTGTACAAGTTCTCCCGGCGAAAACTCAAACATGAAACTTTGTTTCCAAGTACAATCTCACAACTAGAGTCTGGAAAATTCTTTAGCTTTTATGCAGTCACTTTCTTCGCGTCAGCCTTCTTTGGAGATGCGGTCTCTTTTCATCACAATTTCTCGGAGTTTATCATTCAAACATAACAGCATTTTCGATAAGATGACCAATAGTAGATGATGTTAAATCTTTGAACACAACAAGGCTTTCAATAGATTCAAGTAACATTTGACATTTAGTCACTCGAAACATCGATGGCAATTTTTCTCTATACTTTTCTGTGTAAATGAGACTAAATCTATAAAATAAAATTACAATGTAGGATTCTCGTCATAATTACTACGATTTGTAGGCAATACATAAAAATACCATAAAACTAATATTCTAAAAGTTATAGTTTGTAAACATTTAATGTACTTTTGAGAATAATGTTTGAAAAACTGGTTCCTTTACTTCAGCTTAGTCCCAGAACTTAAAAACTTATCATTTTCCCTGACTTTCCCTTCATCCATTTTTCGATCGTGTTACAGGCGTTTAGCATAAATGAATGAATATTCATTGAATTCTCTGAGAAAGTTTGAATTTTGTTAAAATTGACACCAAAGATGGATAAAGTTCTAAAGTGACTGATTTAATAAGAGGCAAATTGAGAACTTACTGGGCATTTTGTTTCAAAAAGTTCGAGGTTGGTGAACATGGATCTCTTTCGGGATCTTTTTCATATAACACATTAGAGTGTAAATTTACAAAGCATATTTTACTTAAAAGAACAATGTGTGCATGAAACAAACGTTAACTACAATACAGAGCAAAATCTTTTTAAAAGTGGTTGTTGAAAACAGTTATGCTTTTTCTAGAACACATGTACTTTTTCTCAGAAATGAGATTGCTTTTAAATATTAAATTATATAAATCAACGTTCCATCATCGGGTATCGAGACATTTCCTTATCTCCCAAAGTCTGGCCTTAAATCTATACGTTATTACTATCGTTGTAATGACGAAAACTGAATTACTGTGTCTCAAAATACATTGGAGTTCACATCTGGGTCAGTGGATCTCTATTACAATCAAACAACAACGCCACTTCATCCCTCGCTTTCATCCAAGAGCAAGTTGCGAGCAAATCGATTCGGGCAGAACAAGCTGCAGATGAGCAGCCAGCTGAATAACGAACAGGCTGCGTCAGAGACAACCTCGCCATTTACTGCCCCCTCCCTCCCTCCCGCCTTCGCACTCGCGCTCAACTATTCCTCAAACTCATCCGCGCCACGCAATAAACGCCCAGATTTCGCCCTCGGCCGCGGGCTTTCCGGGCGGAGGGAGCGCGTGCCCACGTAACACAACATTCCACAACTACCGCGAGGAGGAAGTGCGCCCGCAAGGGGCATCGCTGTTCGCCCTCTCGCGGCGCCGCCCACGGCCCTGCTTTGCCGCCGGTCATTCGCTTCGCCTTCGCTCTCGCTCGGGCCCACGTCAAATCGCATCGCCCTACCCTCTCTCTTCTCGCTTATCCACGCTACTCGCTGCTGTCCTGGTGCGTATTCTCGGCAGGCCTTTGTCCGCCTTTCACTTATTTGTCTGTCCTCATTCTCTCGTGCCCAATCGCTTCGTTTCTCTCGCCTCTCTCTCCTCTCTCTCTCTCTCTCTCTCTCTCTCTCTCTCTCTCTCTCTCATCCACGGCACTCGCTGCTGCCCGGCCCCGTATTCTCGGCGAACTTCGGTTCCCTAACCGCATATTTGCTTGTTCCCATTCCGTCCCGCCCAATCGCCTCGTTCCTTCTCTCTCTCTCTCTCTCTCTCTCTCTCTCTCTCTCTCTCATCCATGCCACTCGCTGCTACCCGTTCCCGTATCCTCGGCTGGCTTTTGTCCACCCTTCGCCTATTTGTCTGTTTTCATTCTCTCTCTCTCTCTCTCTCTCTCTCTCTCTCTCTCTCTCTCACACACAAAGACACACACACACACACACTCTCGCTCATCCACGCGTCTCGTTGCTGCATGCCTCCTTCTTCTTTGCATGCTTGTCCCCGCCCACCGCGCATTTCACTGTTCTCATTCTGTCCCGCCAAATTGCCTCGTTCCTTTCTCCCTCATCCTCACGGCTCGCTATCAATCGTACCGTTTCTTTACCTTGCCTCTGTTCGTCCTCCATGTGCCTTTCATCCTTTCCCTTTTTCCATCTCCCGAAAATTAACCCAGCGTCTTTTTCTAAGTAATATCGACTCGCTTCTACCAGCCTATTTCCTGTTACCTATCTCCATCTTCACCCAACTCTTTTCCTTTCCATTGCCCATCAAACAGCGTCGCTCCTCCTCGCATCTTCCTCAAATCTCTCTCTCTCTCTCTCTCTCTCTCTCTCTCTATCTATCTCTCTCTCTCTCTCTCTATCTCTCTATCTCCTTCTGCCCTGTTTTATTGTCATTCCCTTCTCTCGATACTCCGGCAAATTGCATCGCTCGCCTCTTCCCTCTTATCCACCCAATTTGCTCCTATTTGTCGTTTTAGCTACCTCGTTCTCCTCTTCACTTGGCTCTTCCTCTGTGCCCCGCAATATCGCTTCCGTCCTCCTCATATTGTCCAAACGATTCACTCCACCTGTATCAATTACGTTGATTGATTGATTGATTGTTGGTGATTCCGGGCGCGTCAACTACTACGACCATTAGTCCCGTAATGCATAGTGTATATTTATTCTCGGAAGTAGGTGGTGCTTCCCCACCGCTGCATGGCGAGATCCGGCGCCGATCAACCGTTACGAAAAGCGGTATTCCTCAACTAATGCGTTCCAACCAGGGGGACACACAGATGCGATAATCTGTAAGTTCTCGCCAAAGCTCTCCTCCATGTGTGGTAATGTAGTGTATGTAAGGTGAGGGGTTAAGAAAAGGAATGTGAAGGAACGATCGCACGTGCTCCATGGCTCGTTTATTAGGAACTGCTCCGGCATTCGCCTGGTGTTGATGAGAGAAATCGAAAATATCGATGAGTGCAGCCGGCATCCAGAATTTCATAGACAGTGGGTGAACTCGATCTAGCTGGCTGGCAGACACCAAAATCCTGCCACCGTCGCGATTCGGAATATAGGACCTCCCGGTCAGAGGGACTGCAGTGACATCAGTTAAAGCCCTGAGCCATCTCTCGCGGTATATCCATTCTGTCGGCTTTCCTCTCTCCATCCCGATTCTCCTCCACACGACACTATCCGATCCTTCCTCTTCCCACGTCACTCCTTCCCAAGTCTCACCAAACTCTTTAGTCGTTTCCTCTCCCATTCGTTTCTCCCTCACTCTTCCTGCATCGCATGCTTCACCTCTTTATGACCTCTTGTCAATCATTTTCCACTGTTCTCTAACCGCGGCCAATCCTTCTTACGTTCCCCATGGTCATTCCGCACCCATTCAGCTCATCCCTTCCAACCATCTCCCCCTCTTTCAGCCTCTAGCCGAACTCCACCATCAAAATCCATTCGGGGAAGGGAAGGAAAATATGCGGCATGCGCATTCAACGGGGTTTTGCCCAGGAATATTCTCCTGCGTCGTTCACTTTGTAAGCGGCCCCTGCGGTGACGAGAGAATTGCGGTGAGGGCGGGGGGGGGGGCTCGGGTGTAGGGCGCCGCGGGCTGTCTAGCTGCCCGCGGGGCGCTCTGGTATCGTGATGTCCCCTGCTGCCGCAGGCGCCGCGACCTGCGCGCGTCGCCACCGATCTGGGCCGCCGCCCGCCGCCAGAGGTAATTTCTGGACCTTCCTGCGATATCGCTTCTGCCTCGTCAGCTATGAGCTGTTATGTTTAGCTCCGATTTTCCCTCTGTTGCTATTGTATTTCGCGGGAACGGTTTATTAATGTCTAACGGTCGTTTTATTCTATCGTTGTGGGAATTCTGATGGGATGGGGGGTAGTAATAATTAGTAGTAATTAGTATAAATAGTATAGTATAAATTGTGTATTAGGATAAACAGTATAAGTAGTAGTAATTCGTATAAATAGTAGTAATTAATAGAATCCATTTGCTATTAATTATTATTACTATCCCCCATTTCTTATATATCTTTTATTTTTTATTTTTATATTTATTTAATTTTTTTAGTTATATATAACTTTTTTAATCTTTTGCAAAATGAGAATGTATATTTCTTCATTTATATTTATAATCTGAAATTTTAACTGCTATTATGTGTATTAATTCTCCCCCCCCGTCGCATTTCATTTTTGCAATTTTATCTGCTATATGTTCCGTATCTTTTGCAATCATATAATGTGTCTTTCTTTATTGATATTTTAT